>JAVHMY010113960.1:0-11201 GCA_034783095.1 Forpus spengeli
AGGTGAAAACATTGTCTGTTTGTTATTTCTGTTACTGCTGTTGTCATTTCATAGAATGCGAAAGGCTACTCTCAAAAATAAAGATGAGGTTTACCTTCCTATTTGATCCTTACAGTGATAAACAATTTTAGGTTGCCATAATTTCAGACAACCAAGCTTAAGAAATCCTAAATCAGTCTGTGCAGTGGGAGAGAGGGCACTTACTCAACCTGTCATGACAATGAAGCAACATTTGAGGACTTACGAATTGGATATGCCAAAAATGTCAGCCTTGAAAACCATTAAGTGACCTGTGGAAATGCAGGCCTCCTTAGGACAACAGAAATACGCAGTACAAATACGCCTATGTTTCATTTTGCTTTCCAGTTCTAGTGGAAGCAAATCAGCTGTTCTGTAACATGCTGCTACCACCACAATCAGTTCTGGTGCTTAAACTGGAGTCCCGCCGTTATAAATGCTGGTGAGCTGCTGGTCAGGCACTCTGCACAACAGATTTTTCTTTGGATCTCTCTTGGTGATCTCACCAGTTGCAAAACAGCCTAAAAATTCTATGATTCAGAAGACAGTGGTAAGTTCATGTTTTTACCCTAGTAGCTTCGTGAGGAGAATTCTGAATCCTGTCGGTGCCTGGGAAGATTAAATTTAACCTCCCATTTTCTGGATTTTGTTGGGCGTGAAGGAGGAAGAAGAGTTTGAGTTTAGTAAACATGAAGAGACTCTTGATGAATGTTCTAGAAGCCAAAGAGCTGTTCTACATTGTTTTTACTTTACCATCAAATGAAGAAACATGGGGTTCTGCCCCCCATAATAATAACAACTCAAGCGTCATATAGCTGTAGAGATGACATTTGAAGTATTTAAGTAGAGTCTAAAAAATGAGGCAACAGAACAGGAGATAAACTGCAAGCACAAAGAAATCATTGGGACCATGCCCACGCATTTCAGAAGCGTTATCAGCCAAAGGCCAGCCTTAGAAAAGCCTTTAGGTACCTTACACATCTGTTGATGTACACTTAGGAAACAAAAATAGAAAGAAAATCCCTTCATTTTAGTAAATAAGCAAAGGTATTCTTCAGAAATGCTAAACCCATGTGTTTGTACGCAATGTTGAGGGCTAAGCTGACAATGCCCCGATAGCACTCCGAAGGTTATTTCTATAGATAACCCCTTTTCCAGTCCTGCACAGAAACAGCCCAGGAAATTCAGCGCCTCTGCAAACAGTGAGAGTAGATCCCAGGCAATATCCAGTATACTCTCATTCCAGGTATCTGAGGTGTCTTTTATTTCACTATAGCTGTCTGTTCTCTTGTTAGATAAGAAAATTGTAATGATAAACATAAATGTTCCTGTGACCTTAAAGACATAATAGCAACAACTCTTTGTTTTGACGGAGAGATGACTTCGCGGTTGTAACAAAGAAAAAAGTCTGTTCAGCTCATGCGTTTGTATGATAAAGCCTGCTGTACTCAGAGCCAGCTTAATGAACCTTGGACACAATCAGTCCTCACTTAATAGCAGGTCTCCGTTTAGTGTGTTGACAAGAGATGCAAAGTCAACAAGTTTAAATCTTCCCTGAGCAGTGGGTTTTGGTTCATAATTACCTGGTGAATGGAGCCTGGTGGTTGTTACCGCTGATCTCTTAGGGGATGAGACAACAGGCCTGTTAGCATCCCAATCTTTTTGTACTTCTTTCTTCACACCTTTAGGGGAAAAAAAAAAAAAAAAAAGGAAAAGGTAGAAAGAAACCCGTTTTATAATTCTGTTTGCAACTGTGCAGAACTATGTCACTAAGATACATACCGGAATGGCAAAATACCAGTATTTCACCCATGGGCTTTGCACAGAATGATACTACACAGTACTTCTGTGTTGGATGTCAACCTGCCACTTCTGCAAGCATGACTGTGTGCATGTGGCTGAGCTGACATGCACAGCACTAAAGAAGGTCAGAAGGTGCCTTACACACTATCTGGGTTCTCCAGCCACCTGCACGGTGACAAATGCCATTAAGGCACAAACAGCTACATAGGTAGCCCATCCTATCTGTTCTGAGCTCTGTGTTCTCTCTCTTTACCTTGCTGTGCATCCTCACCCTGGGCTGGAGGAGAAGCTGAGTAGGACTATGCAAAGCTGACTGAAGTTACCTGCAGGGCCCTGCTCTATCAGCTTCTTCCCCAGGTTAGGAAACTGCCTTTTCTGGTGGCCAGCTTTCCCAAGAGGGTCTCACACAGGCAAGAGACGAGCTTCTGCAGAACCAGAAGCAGGCAGGCTGTGTCCGGGCTGTGCTGGATGTGGCGTGCCAGACAGGAGAGGGGGTCTCTGCCTGTGCACTAACTCAGCCAGGGCCAGAGAGGTGCAGCACAGGCAACGCACAAAACCGACAACACGCTGTGCAGGATACAACAGGGCCACATCATTTTCTTGATGTCCACAAGGCCGAACCAAAACCTGGTTCATGCTCATCTACGACCCAGGCACGTTCCAGGCTGTCTGCCCTCCCTCCTCTCCCCTCTGTGTGTGTAGCTCTCCACATTACTCTTGACCTCTGCATTGATCCTTTTTTTCTGCAGCCACTAATTCTTCCCACTGACAGCAGGATGCCCCAGAGCTCTTGGATTATGACCTCCAGAAACTTTGCGCTAGCCTTTCCTCTTCCTTTAGTTTTCCAGAGGGAGGCAACTGGGTGTCTGTTATTATCCCTCCCATGGCTGGAGCTCTCTGGTTAGGGGCTTAGGGTGGTCTGTCAGTTGTCCAGGCTCTGCAGCCACCGACTGCCTCTTGTACCAGGGAGATCCAGCTTCATCTGGAAGCCAGAGAGGCCACCCAAGCTCAGCTCACCCCTCTCGCCCACCCACAACTCTCATCAAAATAGCTTTGGGGACCATGCTGAGTGCAGGAACGCGAACGACCGGCCCTGCTTGTTTGCCCATGGTGTGACAGTCAAGCCACAGGATTTCATGTGGAAAACACCGAGGAAGTAAGAAGAAAGAGCAAGGAAAAGCAAATCTCTGAAACGGTAAGGTATTTTTCTGTTTGCTTTCCTTTTTTATCGTTAGCGTTTGTTGGGGGTTGCATTTCAGTCTGCAGGACTGTGTCACAGCCCCCGGACACACAGGAGAAACAGACACTTAAGGCAAACAATGTTTGCCTCATTAACTTGCCCTTCTCTTGAGTAAGTTCACAGACGGCTTGTAAGAAAATGTCAACGTCCCACAGAATCTGTAGTATCTGAAGCAGGAAAACAAACTCCTCTTTTCTTGCTGGTGCTTAAAGACGGTGACAGTCCAAAAACTAATGCTCTCTTCCATTTGGCTTAATGCATATGTGGTACGTCTGTTTCAATAGTGGAGAAAAGTGATAATTTTATAGGGAGATCAAAGCTTCAGGCACACTTACTGCATGACTAGTTTTCTGCTCTTTCCAAAGCCACAGCTAGTCACAGTTGCAGTATCAGATGCATCATTCACCCTTCCACTTCCGTCTGCATCGGGACTTGCAAGCAGTGAGCTGCAGACACAGCATTTGCCGTGCACCGAGCTTCATGTTTTCTAGCACCACATCTCAGCATTCCCTTGCAGAGTTCTGCGAAGAACACGTGCACACCCACCAGCCCCGAGCCCAGCCATCTGCAGGAGGATAGCACAAGAGAAAGTCTAAGACCCTCTCTGACTCCCTTCCACCACTCAGAGGCAAATCACACCATCAGTCATCAGGGGCTGGTAAAGACTGAACTTTTCTTCATACCTTTACTTTGGTCCGTCTCCATTTTCTCTGCTGTTTATAAATTTGACATGTTGAGGCTACCGCTCATTTGTGATCAATACCTTTCACAGTGAAGTGACTAAGAATATAAATTTCTTGTGTCTGCCACCTACTACACTGTGCTTTACTACAGAGCAGGACATAAAACAAGTGTATGGTGCCATTTTATCACTAAGGACCAAGTGAAAGCAACCTGAGATGGGAGCTGTGAGAGAAAAGCAGAGCTTGTTTTATGAAGTATAGTTTATATTCTTACAGATTTGAGCATTACTTTTTCATGGCAATGAGGCTTTGGGTTTCTTGTGTTTCCAAATTAAAAATATGATGCACAAATGGGCCATACACCAAACTCCTCTGTAAATTTTGCTATGGCAAATGTCAAACAGGGACAATGGTAGGGAAAGTGTGTTTTCCTTTTGCTTTCAGGAGTAACAAGGGGCATATAAATACTTAACTACTTTTGGGTTTGGGACATTTTCAATAAGGAACACCTGGGGAACTAGTTCAGCTTCTTAACCTTAAGCACAAAGCAAGGAACAATTCCACGGTTAGAGCTCAGGCAGAAGAAAACAGAGCAGAGGCAAAGCCGCCCAGCAAGCCCCACTGTTCCGCAGGGGGCAAGGTGAGGTCTGCGGAGAGCAGCAGGAGCCACAGGCAGGTGCAGGCAGTGGTGCCTGGCAGGGGCGGCTGCATGGGCGACATCGGCCCTGGAAGGTGGGAGATCAGCAGGGCGAAGGTGGAAATAGTATCTCAACAAGGACAGAGGAGTAGGATTAATAGCAAGAGTGGGAAATGAGGTTAGCCACCCTCCTTCAGTTTACAACATCAGGAGAGCTCCCAAGATCTGGTAGGGGCAGCAATGCAGCAACTGGGGAAGCGAGGAGGGGCTGCGTAGCAAGGGAAGAGCCAGTGCACCTGCTGGGAAGGGTACGGACAGAGGGGCACATGGAGCTAGCAATTACTCAACTTCTCCTTCACAAGTAGAAGGGTCCTGGTGGCCTCTCTGTGGCCCTCATTAGCAGGGAGGGATTTGGGAAGCACGCAGCTAGCAAAAGAAAGGACAGTCCGCAGGAGCAAACCGTTCCCGTTCTGCTGAGCTCAGCAGCCCCAGGGAAATCTTAGCTGCTTCCAAAGCTTTCAGTGAGCAGGAGTGTGCTGCAGCTGTGCTAAGGTTTCCAAACATAAATGACCTTATGTGTTTAAAACCTCTGTCTTAGTCTGAACTTCCTTTGCTTCAGCATACAGCTGCTGGGTCTTTTTGCAACTTTGCTGACTAGTATATCATCAGTTAGGCACAATATCCATTGTCACTTAAGAAGAGAAGCTGTTCCAAGTGTCCTGAAGGGAGCTGACCATAAGAAATGGCCACACAGTTTCTAATCCTGTGTCCTGTTGCCAGTCGTGGCCACCAGCAGGTGCCTGGGGATGCAAAGCCTCCAGTGACACCTCCTGGTATGCACTCTTGCCAAGAATGTGCAGCTTATGGACCTCTCCAGAGGGATTCAGGTAAATCTTTGCATTTAATAGCTCAACAGGATTTCCTGTCCAGGCTTTTACACAGTGTCCTCTTGAGATCGTGTAAATGGCCATCATTCATAGCATCCTACAGCAAGGCTTTCCACCAGTTTAACTACATATTGTATAAAGATTCACCCTGTTTTGTTCAGTGTGAACTTGCCTCCTGCGAGCTTCATTGGCTGAACCCTAATTGTCCCACAGGGAAAGAAAATAAACAATAAACTTCTCTGGCTATTTATGCTTTTATATGCCTCTGTCACATATTGGAGCTTTTCTGGGCTGAAGAGTCCTGGTCTGCACAGTCTTCCTTCACATGGAAGATACTCCATACCCCTGATCTTTGCTGTTCTCCTATGAGCTTTTTCCCACTCTGTCTTTATGAGATGAGGCAAATAAAGCAACACATTTAATAACTGGGTGCAAAATACATCTAAACAGTTTCTCAGTTTTGTTAGCAGCTTCTGCAGTCCTTGACAGTTGCTCCATCCTGAATAACTTCATATTATTTGTAAAGATCGATACCTCATCTGTCATTGATACCTACTCCTAAGTTGCTCGTGAAGGCGAAAAACAGCCTTCTGACCATTTATTGAACATTTACCCTTATCTTCTGTTCCCTGTCTTTTACCCAGTTATTTAACCATGCAACTGCCTTCCTCCTTATAATGTCTGAATTTCCTTAAGAGCATTTGGTGAAGGACCTTGTCAAAAGCCTTCTGGAAAACCAGCAGTCAAGCCTGTATCAATATGTTTGTCAACTCCTAGAACCTACAGGTTTGTGAGACAGGACTGCTCATCACAAAAGCAACACGACTCTGGCTCAGTATCTGATATAATGGTCCAAATCTGCATTAGATACAAATTAAACTTCTAATATAAAACCAAAAAGTCCCAGACATTTGATGTGCGGAAGGAAGAAGACAAACAGGGCAGTCAGTAATCCTATTGGAGAAGAGTGCTTCAGCAGAGATGGTGAAAAATTATGGAGGATTAAGAAATATTTCAGAGGGAAATAGAAGTAGCAGTGATGAAATTTAACTTGGAGTAAGTAAACACACATTAGCCTAAAATAATCCCATACTTCAATTACTGAGTACAATTACTGTGCTCTGAGTAGGCAGAACCTCTCCATAGGAGCAAACATAAATAGCAATATCGATTTCTGCCCAGCCTCCACCAGAAGTTAACAATACAGATAACGCATTTTTTAAATGAGCAGAGGAAAATCAAACATATGACATCTTTATATTCTTCAATGCTACTGTTGTATTTGAAATTATTTGCTAAAGCAAAGATTTTAAGACAAAGGGACTAGCTGAAATGGTAGCAGGAAAAATAAGCTTTAGAGGTCCTTTTACTGTAATATTTAGCAGTGTCAATGGAGAGAAAGAAAAGGAAAGATGCAGCGTGTTTTAGAGTTATTGGGAAATATATTTAACATGTGTAAGTAAACTGTGGGATTCACTGCTGCAGGAGGCAAAATGTCTGTGATGACCTTGAATGATTAAATGATACATCCCAAAATATCGTGAAGGAAATCATATGGGCAAGGCCACAAACAGGAGTCAGAAAAAGATATTCCACATTAATCTGTAATATTAGAGAACTGACTAACAACAATAGGAATTATTGGTCCTTGAGGAACTTTTCACTGGATGGATCAGAACATGGTGTGTGTGGGGTGATTTTCCTTTTGAAAATTGCAAAGTAATAAATATGGAATGTAAAAAAGTTTCTATTTTTCAAATGCTAACTTAACCCCTCCTAAATTATAGAAGCAGCTAAGCCAAGCAATGTGTGATCAGCCAGCTAGCTGTCTGCAATATTTATGGGTGTCATGGGAATAACAGTAAATGTCAGAACTGAATGTATGCTGTCATGGCCACTAATGCAAAGTCACAGCAACTTAATTCTTCCGGTCTTCTTGTTAGTGATACAAGGCTTAAAATGGTTTTAAATGCATTTAGAGAGTTCTTTGTTAAAAACCTTATGAATGTCCAAATGCTGGCATGTTCAAAAGATTTTTGGAATAACGTATTATGCTAAACTGTCTGAGAATGGCTACGCATCATTGTAAGTATCAGCCTGGCTTATTCATCTCCCAGACACTGTGAATTTGGACAATGAAGCCAAATCCAGAATTCTCATTTTGTTGTACCTGCCCTGACTTCAGTGGAGGACCTTCCTGAGCATGATCACAGCATTAACCGAATACAGGAACTTAAGAGCACATTCTGCGCGACACACACACACCCCCACCCCACATCCCTCAAAATAGAAAATCAGACAAAATTCCTGACAATGTGTGCAGAAGTCCAGATTTGGTCATTCTACAACCTTGGCGAAGAGTGAGCTACCAACTCTTCCTTGAAGATGATCATACTCTGATCTTATAGTCATTGATACATGAGAGTTTCAAAGATGTGTAAAGAGAACAATGAATTTCACTGCAACAATGATGTAGCCAGGAGATAGCTTTTAAGGACCAGATTATGAGAGTATGTAACAAAGCCACTGACTTCCCTATTGTCATATTTTGTTTGTCATTTTACATATTGTCATATTACAAGAATGGTAATTTTTCATTTCTGTGATTGGTTTGTGAGGAACAAAACTTTGGGTTTATCTTGCTTGAGGTAGTTCAGATATTTACCCACCTGGATCTGAAATATCTATGCTCTTACGATCCAGCCACTTGTCCTACATCTTGGGAACACTTCAAAATTTTTCCAAAGTATGTCAAAAAAGATGATCTGTGTGAATGAATAATTACAAGAAACAGTCATGTAAGGCTTGTCCTACCCTTAAAACTTTTTGTATCAGAAGATGCTTATCTAGCCAAACTGCTTTGCAACTCAGGCTGACCAGAGCACACCCGTTGCTACCGTAGCTCAGCTGACAGATAGTATCTTATGAAGCTGCATTAGCTTGGTGGATTAGGACCACCAACTAAATTCCTGCGCTCTGCACCCCAAAATCATGATAGTAGTGCATGAATTTTTGGGAGCATGAATTTATAGAGCACTCGTCTTGATAAACATCAAAGTCATCAACCCTCTTTCCTCCACAGACAATGGAGTAGAGCCCTATGCTGGGAGCCCTCACCAGCATCTTCTGGTTCTCAAATGCTGACTTAGGGGGGCTGCCTGTCCTTGGAGCGAGTGTGCCCTGGGCTTGGGGGGTGTCACCTCGGTACCCTTCCTGCCCCCCCACCCTGCCCCCGCAGACTGCTCACCCATCAGACCCCAATTCACAGCACAGAAGGGTGCTGTCTGCATCCTGCTGACCCCACACCAGGGAACAGCAGGGAGTGAAATGAAACCGGTTTTATAGGGAGTGCAATTAAAGGAAGCAAGAAGTTCATCATCCCCCTTTAACAGGTGGTGAGTTTAGGTAAGCTGCTCTGATGACAGAACTGCTGTGCAGTTGGATAGCCACAGACTTCTGAACTTTGTGGAAGATAGGTCTTTGGTTTACACTTTGGTCACAAAGGATTTTTCTTCCCACTGAACAAACACCCCAGGTAGTTTCATGCGCACTGTTGATCCGGGGACAGCATCACAGCTCATTGCTTCCCTGAGCCTGACCCTAAAGTGCCTGATTTTTTCATTTTACAGAAAACTCTATTAAGAAGTCTCTAATGACATCTCATCTTCCACAGCATACAGCTAACTGTTGTGAATTGGGAACAAAGATAAAATAAATAGGTATGATAAAATGGCTACACTGAAACCTGTTTAATATACTATGTAAAAAACAGATTATAAAATAATACTGTGGAAATAGATGAATACATTTCTTGTACTACTAGATTCTTGGACAGAAGTGGCAAACAACATGGAAAACAGCACAGTAGAGCTTTATTTTACACCTAGAAAGTTTCTGATAGGGTTTCACATTGACTGCCACAATTCAAACAGAACACAGGCATGCACAGAGGTGTCTAAAAAGCAGGAAATACTAAGCAGTGTGGATGAAAGAAAGTCTAACTAGCCAGCTTTATGATAGTAAAAAGTGATTGAAATCTGAACCTTGCTGTATTTAACAGCCTGCATGTCACATTTCCCCAGACAGCTCCTCTGAAAGGTTGACCAATTTGTTTCAATACAGTGGCCACTCAACAGCACCAAAAAAGACAGTGTATATCCAAAGCACTGTATGGAAATTCTTCTTCCAAATGTACAATGTGAAGCCTAAAGTACAAAAGCAGTTAATTTATCACAGAAGCAGAGATTCCTACAGTAACTAATTCAAACTGCTGATGATGCACTAAATCAGAGTGAGTGATGAACACATACATAAGCAGCAAGTGAAGTTCAAAAGGATACAGATCTATGTGATCAATGAGCTGCCACATGGCAAATGAAATGCAGTGTTGACAAACGTACAGTAACAGAGATGAGGCTCCAAAATAATCAAACCAAATATAAGAAAAATTTAAATAAACCAGTGCAGAAATGTCTCGTTACAGAGCTGGAGGTGCCTCTACACACATCTAAGTACCAGACCTTCAAATCACTGGGCTTTCTCTCTACATTTAATATGAAAAAAACCCCACTGATAACTTGAAGAGGTGCCTTGCCATAAAGCAGTAAAACCTTCCACGAAATGTAATACAGTGACACCAGTCATGTAAGCAACCATCTATTTCAAGCACACAGATTGGGAACAACAGCCTACAGATGAAAATCTCACACAAATCTAATATTATATTGCATATTACTGCCCTGAGTGATGACTGAATGATAAGGCCAACTTATGGCTTCTTCCTC
Organism: Forpus spengeli; assembly: GCA_034783095.1. Taxonomy (NCBI): domain Eukaryota; kingdom Metazoa; phylum Chordata; class Aves; order Psittaciformes; family Psittacidae; genus Forpus; species Forpus spengeli. The sequence goes on from JAVHMY010113960.1 coordinate 10,053, forward strand.
TACCAGTCTATGCAGTTCAGAAACACAATCAGTGCAAGTGGTGCTGACCAAGCCTCTTCATACTCTAATTGCTGTCCTAGCTGATTAATGGCTTTTTGACTGAAAAGCAACACCACTCTGGAAGAAGAGTATTGGCATTCAGTGACGTGCACCTCTTGAATTTCCCTAGAGCATAAGAAACTTTGCACATCATGAAAGATGTCAGGACTTTTAAAAAGAAAGAAATCACCTACTGTGAGACGGAAGGGTTTATTAGACATTTTCTACAAAAATAATAGCTGTGACTTTCTCGTATGCAGGTGTGACCAGCTGTGGCTATTACTGTCATTATTCAATTATTCATTACAGCCAATACAAATATGTTCTTTTTTGGTTTTGTCTATGGAGTGCTATGTGAAAACAGTGAGAAAGTTCTGTCTTTGTTACTTCATCTTCTGCTTGAAAATGTCACACAATTCAAGACATCTTATGTCTTTGAAGGGCTTCCAGAAAATCATGCCTTCACTAGGTAGTCTCTTGGCTGCAGTTCTATTGTGGAACTTCCACACTATAATCCAAGGGTCTTTCACAGTGTATTTACTGTGATAGGAACAGGTCAGTTATTCTTGACAGATATGAATCTCTCCAAAGCCATCTACGCTGTAAAACTGAGCATCTCTACTACAATTTTACCTCCCTGCAGAGTCCTCAACAGAACGGTTTGCTGAACTGTTAGGGATCATGCGCACCTTTGTACATTTGCTTCAGCTCATATTCATTGTTACAGAACATCCAATTAAGAGCCCCACTCTCCTTCATCAACTTTTTTCTTCTTTTTTAACACCATTGATTGTTTTCTTTGACATATAAGGGATTTTTCTCCCCCAAGCTATCTTGATTTGCTCTTCAAAAAGCTGACCTGCCAGGTGATAGCATGTAATTAGATTAAGAAAAAAGTGGTAACAAACAAAAAAGGTAGCTATCCCATTTGCTTCTTGCTCTAAACCTTACCTTTTCCTCTCCTTACCCAAAGGTTAGCATATTTGTTGTAGCCTCTCTAATTCTGTAGCTCTTAATTACATGAGAATCATACCTTGATTTCAATGAAACCACAAACACTCAATGCAGAGACAAATAAAGGGCTACTCAGTTTGATTTATACTGGTGTAA
>JAVHMY010114176.1:0-11173 GCA_034783095.1 Forpus spengeli
TACTCTCGTCTAGAATAACTAGAACTCCGAAGCTTTTGCCTGAATATAATTGAGCGACATCAATCAAGGAGGCAAGCTCTGCCTCATGGTAAGCAATGGTAAAGTGTAGGAATCCCTTTCCACTTCAACGAGCATTTAAGTACGGTGAAAAACGAGGAGAAAGCTCCCCTAGCTCAATTCGTAGAGTCATTAAGAGTCACATTGTCATGCAGGGTTATGGGTTAGTTGAACGACTCGAAGTCTGCGTCTAGAGCCAGGATCCACAGGCCACAGGGGACAGCATGCAGGAAAGGCAAAGTCGAGCAGGAGCGTTTCCAATATCATCAATTCATTTTACAACCATCTACCTTGTCTCACGGCACCTATTTCTGCAAGATTGATCCACGTGGCGCTCCGCCGAGTGATATCCGAGCTCTAGACTAGGTTACCGACGACATGCAATGGCTACTGCCCTTTCTAGGCCTGTCTCATCCGTGTCCTTGCAGTTCGTAGCGTCCTTTTCGTGCTGTCCCTTGGAAGCCAGGAGCGTAGCTATGTTTCTGTTTGACTTTGAAAATTCTATATTAGCGTTCTAAATTATAATAAAATATTACTGTAGAATTTAAGAAGCCTCGACGGTTAAGTCTTATAGCGTAGTTGCTAGCGAACCCGAGGCTACTTTTATCCCCTTGACTACTAAAAGGCCCGAAGGAGGTACCAACAGGAATACACATCCTAATAAGCAGATAATCTAGAAAAAGAATTTAGACAATAATATACAAGCAAATACGATTCTTAATATACAAAGTAAAGGTAAGGATAAGATCGTCTAGCCTTCCTTTCACTGTAGTAGCACTTTCTCTGTGTTTCCTGATCTTCGTAGCTTACTACTTTTGGCTAGCATGAAGGTTACTGATATATTCTTGAGCTCTTTTGCGCCAACCTTCCAGCTCGCTGACGCACGCTCCCAGGTTCTTCATTGTAGTCTCTGTACCGTTCTCGGGTCCCGCTTTCACCAAATCCGTATGCTTCTTAGCGAGGTCCTCCAACTTTGCAGCGGATCCAACAAGCCACTGTACCAAACAAAGCACTAAGTTTGACAGCCCTTGGGTACGCGACCTTAGTCTCCACTGACGGCTTGCCCGAGTTAGATGATATACATGCGTCGGACATACTTCGATACTAGCATCAGTAATCGCGTTGGTCAGACCAGAAGAAATGTCGTAGTCGCTCCATAATTCCAGGCATAAAACCAGCAGCCGACCATCCTACAAGGCTAACTATGGTGTTGCCATCTATTATTATATGCTCTGGTTTCAGAGAGTTATGACACATAAGCGCGACGCAGGTGTCCAGATCTGAATGTTTTCTTTGCTTCAACGACTCGTTAAAGACGCTGTCTCCCCTTTCGAAAAAGTATTAGTATACTATTTAAGACGCCGGAGTTGATGAACGAAGCCACTGTCATTTATATGACCGAAGGACGTAGATCTTTTTCTCGCCAGCTGCCACATTGTAGCTTGAACCTGCATGAATATCGCATCTCCGTCGTTTTCAGAGATGACTCGTACGTATCTAGACAAGGGATACTCTTTTATATATATTCGTATGCCGCAAAATACGAACGTACCGCAAAACCTAAAGATCTGCTCACCCCTCTACACAGGCACATCTACGATACTATCGGCGAATTTGGGCGATGTGTAATCTCGAGACATTGCGTCTTTCTGTATTGGGATCCATCCAATTACCAGAACCTCGTTTTTTCGATCAGTTCGATATTCCAACAAAACACACACGCCCTTCTCGCCTCGTGACATTTTGTACGCGCTACTCCGCCCTGTTATATGCATGGTAAACGGAACCAGTTCACCTGTATCCACAAAACAGTTATCTTTTTCTACTAGTTCTCTGCTCGTAACTGGGAGAGACCTTCTTATTTTGTGCCTTAGAGTAGCCACGGTTCATACTGACAACCCGCCACCGGAAGACTCGTCATCCGAGTCATAGTCGACCGAGTGCACACGACTCAGGAGAGACCTTGTGTTGACAAAAGCTATTGAAGACAACTGCGCTTACGCAATCGGCCACGATTAAATCGCAGTGAAATCTAGTCGGAACCAGTAATCTTCATCGCACTTTACGTTGACTTCTCCTATCCTCGGCCGGGTGGTAGAGTGAACAACTCCCGTAGGGGTTAGTGCTATCTGATGTGTGATATATTTCCCTCTTGTCTTTGTAAGTAATCACATGAAGGCTAACATTGAGGAGATAAAACTCCATGTAAAGTGGTCTCTACGGGAGGAACGTATTCTAAACCGGATATATTATAGGAGCACAGTGAGTAGGTATGTAGACAGTCTCCCTCTTTTTACGTAACTCTTAGATACCATTATAGCGTCTTCTTATATGTACTCTATGTTGTAAAATAGACCTGTAACATTTCCACCGGAAGGTTGACACTAGATACTAGCGTCTTGATAATCCATATTATCCATCACGTCTGCGTAACGCCGTCGTTATAATAGGATTGAAGGTGTAGCGAGGAGACACAGCAGCTGTTGCAGGGCACTGTAGTGGGAATACTGCTTGAGGTGTTTGCACAGAAGCTATCAGTAGTCTAAATGCTTTGTCATACTTCATGTACGGCCTAAAGTAAAGAACGCCGACCGGCATGTGCGCGTAGAGTCCTTCCCGACAGTGTCAAGCATAGGCTTGATACCAACTCGTATTTTGTCAGACTTGTTAAGCTTAACACTATCTGCCCAGACGCTGTTGGTACAGTGTTTCAAAACTGTACCACTAGATAGGAATAGAACTATAAGTTTATTATTTTCGTGTGCATACACACCGAACGCTGTTGTCATCCGAGTAGAGAGTTATCTGTGACACGTGGCTAATGCATGCACTCGCTCAGAGGATACATTGCAATATGTTCCCAGGCAAAAGATAATGTACGTTTCCTTAATAGATATCGCCACGGAAGCTTTGTTGATCCTATCTAATACAATATATAGGTCACCCACTTTGTTTTATGACAGAATACGCACTCTGGTACTACACATAACGCGCCTACCCTTCTAGATTCCTCGAAGTGCAACGTGTGTCCTGTGCATATGAACCTATATGTTTATCTGTGAGGTTCGCACGATTATCGTGGTGCGGTGCCTTTCGCTTTCCCCCTGGACTCATATCTACACGCGCATTGTCATGCGACGAGCCTATGAGACCTACGGAAGTAGCTGCGGCGTGCAGGTAGAGAAATACTTTATCATACCTCACCTTGCTCTCTTTATGCGTAGACACTATTGCCGCATGTTCAGTGTTCGCGGAAAGAGGACCGTATAGATTTCTGATAAGCATGTTAAGTACAAGGTTATTATCTTCGTTTACGTCTTCTAGTATGCAAGTACACCCTGCGTTATCGTCTCCCGTAAACGTGTATTATGTGGTATAGCCTACATCTCATTGCCTGCGTGTCTCTATACTAGATTTAAGATGCTGGAGCAGTACTCTCTATACTTTGTTAATAGAGCTAGATTTGTAAAGGGGATAGCATATTATTTCGGACCATACCCAGTAATCCACAACGTTGACAAATGCGTTCAGAAAAAGTATTTAATCTTTCAATTTACCTACACTAGCTTCGGGTATGTCGTTGTAAAGTCAACACCATCCTCCAGCATCTCTGTAGTCTACGCACGTATTTACGTAAGGTAAGATGGTCGTACAAGCGCGCAGCGTCCGTTATCGCGGACGAAGCCTGAAGAGAAATATTTCCGAGCTGAGTTGGCCTAGACATTTTCGTAGTGATATATATAGCAACTGCGTTGTAGTTGTCACATGTACAAAAGTAGAGGTGTTGTTGCGTCACCTAAAAACTTGGATATGAGTCGCTTAGTAGAGGACGGTGATTCTATTTATGACCATGACGCGAAGGACATAGTGTAAGGCAAATTTTCTACCAGGGAATGGAAGTTCATAGGAAAAAAATCATCTTGGGTCGATGGATAACAATGGTGGTCTGTTTTTGGAGACAAATAACCTAAGTATCGATGAGGCGGAAGTCGCTATCATTGATCCGAGTTGCGGGCCGAAAGCATTTAATCAACGTGTCCCGCAACAATCCAAAGTGATATGTATATCAAAGGCGTCATTGCTTTATCATTACGACTACTACGAACCTATATGTAAGTAAATGTCCTTTGACATAGCAGCTTGAAAGACTCCGTAGAAGAGATAGAAAGAGTCCGTGTTTCGATGTACAGGGCTGCTATCTTCTTAAGATTTTACCTAGAGGAAACGTGAAGCGGTACGAGACGGTAAAGCTCGGAAACAGAGAATGTGTAATGACGATGCCGCCTCGTACAGTAGAGACGATCAGAGATTGCTTCTACCATCTTAGACTTCGAATCACGATGGTGGAAGATGGGATACCGCGCTAAGGAAGTGGTCGGATTAGACTTTCATCTTTATATGCTTGCTGCGACATGGACTACGGTGGGTGAACTCCTCCGTAAAATAGACACTTGTCCAAGGTAGCTAAGTGTAAGGCAGTCGCTACTGCGACACTTACTGTGTCTATATTGCTAAAAGCGGTAAACGCCAAGAGGCTGGTGTATCATGATAGAAATAACCTTGGTATCGTAGTGCATGCTATAAAATGAATTAACCGTCGTTCACAAAGGATAATTCGAGTGAGTTGTATATGGATGTTAGACTGTGCAAGAGATGTCAGTGTAACGGAAGAACTTCTTCACGTCAATTTGTTGCTGTCGATGCACACATTGATAATATGGAGCGACCTCTTATGTATAACGAGATAAAAGTAATTACACCACACCGTAGTCCACGTGCAGTAAAACTAACGCTCTGCCTTTGAAACATGTAGTACTTATAGAGAGACTCTATAGAGCTAATAAATTCCCGTTCGCTGCGTCGTCAATGTCATATGATCGAGGTCTACAGTCTGAGACAAGGCCGGTCGCGCACTTCATATCGATGGATATCATTTCTGGAAATGATAAGATATCGGACGACGACGCTAAAAATTTGTTTAGGGGCAATTGGATGTATATAAAAGCACAAGTGATTTTGCTAAACGTGTGTATAAGGAGAGGGCTTATGGAGATAGAGTCCGAAAGAGAGCGGGTGCGAATGAGAGAATTTATTCGCGATATGATATATATATATCGCTGATGTTAACCCAAGGCAAGGAAAACTTTCATATATGGGCTTTAGGGAGCCCGTGGAAGCATAGCGTAGGCAGAATACGCTGGAGTACAGTGAACTCTAGAGGTTGTATAATCACACACGATGGTCCGAACCCAGCGTTATTCACACATAAATAAAGGGACAAGACGTCACTCACTTTGACAGTAGGATATAAATCTTTGTCGCCCACATCAGCGACGTCCATGAAAGAATTTGTCCCCGCGTCTGAGCTCGACTACGTGAAAATGTCTGCAGGAAACGACATTCTGAACAATCTGATAGCACGAAGACAGAGCGCTGGTGATAGATTCAAGGAGATGTGCCATTATTTCAAGGCTAACCAAGGACCTCCTGTGGATCAGAATGAGGACATTTTCAACAGGGCGTACGTTGAGATGCAAGCCTTCGTCGCTGCAATATTTAGGGCGAGAATTAGAACAATCTTCCTAGGAGTATCGTAGCCACAGGGTACATCCAAGCCCTCATACTACAACAGCAGAATAAGATATAATCCCAGTGAGTACAGCAGAGGAACGTTATGAAGGTAGAGCGGAGGACAGTCTACACCTCTAAAAAAGAAAAAGTTAGGTTTTGCTCATGCTGAGACGAATGAGACAGAGACTGATACTCACAGGAACACTAGGAAGATAGCAGATCGAAGTGTAGAGTCGCATTACACATCGTCTTTAAATCTACCAAAGTGCTTATCTATTACGAGTAAAGCCGGAAGCAGATCCGTTCCTGTTGGTGTCGCCGATGATAGTGACGATGAAAACACGTCCACTGTTCACGGCACTTATGTATCCGAGGCAAGCAGCTCAGATTTTTAAAACGCGATGGATAAAAATAAGACGAGTAACATATCTCTCATTGCAAAGTTTCTGGATCTGTCGAACAGTGAGTACGAGAGTACAGCGTGAGTGAATCTATAAGAGGTGCTATACTTGAAACCTCGCGCACGATGAGAGCGACCGCAGGCCCGTCGAGACGTGTCCTTAGTATTATTCAAAATAAGAGAGAAATCTGAGTCGCGTCAGCCATTGCAGACGATCTTGGATACGGGTCCAAAGAGAAACACGATGTATCCTGTGGGATAGTATAGTGGGGTTTAAATGAGGCCGTCACGAGATAGATTAGCTTTCGTTCTTTATAGCGTTTACGACTAACATTAATTTTCTTGCGGTTTTCAAAATCTTATTAGCGTACGTCTTTCGTTTCATTAATATGTTGACAAGTGAAGAGCCAACAGCATACTTAAAGAGGCGTGAGACTGATCGCCATCTAAGCACCCGCAGGGTCTATTCAGTTGTGAATAGCGCCATCCCATAGCGACGGGCACGGAGCGGAGGGGGGACGACCGGAGGGAGTGGATGGTAAGACCTCCCCTATATATAAGCAACAAACGCAGTTTTTACGGATAGAGCAAGGGACCGGAGGGACCGCGCAACGCAGACTGAGGGACCAAAGGGACCAAGGGTTATAGAGGGAGGATGTGTCACGTGTAGAGTTAGGGACAATCCCCAGGAAATTCGAAATAACTTGAGATTATACAGGACTTAACAAGAATAATCCCTATTTTAAATGCTTTTTAGCGAGAAAGGGATCTCTTATAGGTGAGTTTACGAACCTTCTAAGTTTAGTTATAAGAGATCCCTAGCCCTAGTAGCTATTAGATTACAGCTATATAGTAGAGCTGACAGAGGAAGATCACTAGTCTATACTCTCTAAAGTGGGACACTAGGGAGAGGTCTATACCCCAGAGCAATGGAGGAAGTAGAGGGGGTTAAGTCATGCTATGGAGGACTAACAGGACGAAGGGATACATGTTACTATAGAGGAGAGGAGCGACGATGAAGGCGATTGGAGAACCGACGGGAGAGAAACCCGCACTTATCTGGACAGAATAACAAGAGAGTGAACATAGGACATAAAAGGGTAGGACGCCCACCTTCCAGCAAGAATCTGGTTCTTGACTGCTACCCTTTCATTTTTAGACAAGAGTCAAGTGTCAGAGATAAGACCATTCCCCTCTCTACGTGCACTCGGAGGTGCACTCCGTTCATTACACTACAGGAGGCAGGCGGCTGGGTACCTGGCCATTACGAGCACGGGGAGTGCTCTCCATTACGGGAGGTAAGTACGTTGCAGAGAGCATGGCGAACGTTGTAGAGAAGAAAAGGCTGGAGACCTTTTTGCGTCGGAGACTCGCGGGAGAGAGTGCCTCGTTGTCCTGGGAGGACGTGAAGAGTATGTTGGCTGCGTCCATCGAGCGAGTAGCGATTGTGGCTGATGGTGGCGCTGGAGGTGCCAAGGATTGCGAAGTAGTGCTGGATTACGTCCTTGGATTGGTTGTCTTTCGGGAGGGAACCCATGTGGACGGCGGTCTCTTTCCGGCGTTCTTTAGGTCGGAGACGGCAGGATGGGTGTTTGATCTGCCCAAGGAGGCGGAGTTTGTTGCGGATGCTGTCAGCTGCTTGCTGGGCATGCTGTATCGTCGCGAGGAGGACGCGAATAGCGGTCGCTTAGTGGATGGGCAGGAGCCCATGTTCAGTCCGTTCGTGCTGGAGAGGGAGTGGGCAGCAGTGATGCGCGACTATGTAAAACGCCGAGAGGCGGGGGACCCGGAGTTGTTAACATTCGGGAGTGCGCTCAAGTGGCTCTGGAAAAGCCTTGTTGACATTGTTCTTGATCTGGATAGTGTGCTTGTTACTGAATCCATAGCGGAGTTGAGTCGCGTCGACGATGGTAGGCATTTCCTGATGGCTAGGCGCTGGTATAGGCGGCAGCAGGACTTCAGCGTATGATTCTGGCACCTTAGGATGGCCCAACATTCTCGTAGGACCCGGGGGGGTTGTTAGTGGTGGTGAGTTGGATCTTCGGTTGCGCGTAGACAGCGTAGGCAGTAGAGTCTGGTAGAATCTCGTAGATATGTAGTAGTAGAATGTAACCCATGAATAGAATGAATGATATTGTCTTGGACAGAGTGAATGATACACATGGCAAATGTTAAGTCGAACACAGGACGTTAGGTAGACACGATGAAGTGATGTAGATAAGGTAAGTGAATCGTGATAAGCACCCGCAGGGTCTATTCAGTTGTGGTAGAGCGCCATACCGAAGGGAGGGGGACCGACCGTAGGTCAAGTGACCGGAGGCAACGTTGGCAAGACATCCCCCGTATATGAGCAACATCCAAGGGATTTGCGGACAGAACGAGCGGAGCGAGTGAGGCTAAGCGAGAAGCGCAGCGACAAGCGTCACGTAAGCAGTGTCAACGAATGAGAGTGTTAGGGACAATAACCTCTAGGGACAATTTCAATAGGACGTGAGATTGTATAGGACGGAGCCAGAAATAGCCAGTTTTTAGCGATTTTTAGTAAGAAAGGGATCTCTTATAGGTAAGTTTACGAACCTCCTAAGTTTGGTTATAAGAGATCCCCAGCCCCAGCTGTGGTTGGGTTGATGCCTTACAATGGAGCTGACGAAGGAAGAATATTGGTTAGTACTATAGACAAGTAGAGCGTGGGGAGTAGGCATATACCCCAGAGGACCTGAGGGAACAGAGGGGGTAGAGGACTGTTAGTAATCACAAAGGGATCCATAAGTGTCTGGATGTTTAGGGAGGACGAATGGAATTTGTCCGGACAAGTGTGGAGACACACGGGGTCATTTAAGGGGGAGGTCCCCCTTCCCACCTGGACAGGATGTTCCATGTTTCTACGCATTCATTTTCATTGCGCTTCCGGGAGCAATATTGACTATTCGGAGGAGTAGTGTTACGAGACGAGGTGAGTTTGAGTGTCGCTTCCAGTGTGCAGTTGGAACTGCCCCATGTCGGCCATGGATGGCGTTTTGGACCAGTGTTCTGTTAGACTCGCTTGCGCGAGAGAGGGACGATGCGCAGCGGACGCCTGTAGGGACGGGCGGACTGGTTCCGGCTTTGGTAGTCGTTCACGGAGGGAGGACTCTTCTTTACCAGCGGTGGAGCGTTGGTTTGTACCTGTTTTGACATGTGAGAGCTTGCGTGTCTGGGCTTCACGATCTTCGCGGGAGCGAATAGAAGCCGCTCATAGTCTGTTTGAGGTCTTGGACCGCGATTTGAATAAGACGGCTGGACCGTCGAACCATGGCCTTGTATCGGCATGTGCATGGCATGATGTTCTCACGCGAGTGTTGGACCAGTGGTGTGGTCAGTGGTAAAGACGGCGTACAAGATGAAACCCGCGAGCATTTGTGCGGTCTCTGGCAGAGAGGATGCTACTAACGGGCCAAAAAAAAATAATAAATAAAATCGCAATTTACAGGTGAGAAGGGGGAGGATCTCGCATTCTATTAGAACTCCTTCAGCCTTAGCTGTATTACCTGCTAGGCTTGATATTGAATCTGCATCTCATTCCGCTCCGTTGCTGCTATTGCTATTACGTCCCTTGCTGCCATCGCCAGTTTCCTCATCGCTATCCTCACCACTGTTGTTGTCCCTGCTGTCGCTCGCCTCATCTTCAGTCTCATCTAAGATAGTATCATCGCAGGGGAGACCGGCTAGCTTCTCCCGTGTCGCTGTCTTGAGGCGAGCAAAGTCATACACAAGGTCGTCAAGTCTTTTTCCAGTTTCGATATCCTCCCTTATGCATATCGCAATCTGCTCAGTTTGCCGCTCTTGGACAGTATGAAGACCAGGGATATAATCTTTAATGCTTGAACGCCAGTTTTCCAGAGCGCCAACACGCGTCGTGAGGTTGTTGTCGGTATCTTTACCTGCATTTATCGTAGCTGCAGTGACTGTGCCTTTCTCAGATTCCGCTTTCGCCCAATCCTCGTACTTCTTGGTGAGGTTATCATGCTTCTCGGCGAGGTCCTCATACTTCTTGGCGAGGTCATCATGCTTCTTGGCGTAGTCCTCCAACTTTGCAGCGGATTGCTCGTCCAGCTTCTTGATGTAGTACTCCAACTTTGCAGCGGATTGCTCGTCCAGCTTCTTGGCGTGGTCCTCCAACTTTGCAGCGGATTGCTCGTCCAGCTTCTTGACGTAGTCCTCCAACTTTGCGGTGGTGTACTCGCCTAGCTCCTTAGCAAGATCCTCCTTCAGCCGCCCAGTAAGATTGTCTGGGATCACCTTCTCTAGTGCTGCTGTTATCTCCTCCTCCATAGAGCCTCTGGTGAAGGAAGTAACTTGAGAGGCGCTGCTATTCTGCTCCCCGGATATGGTTTCCTCGGCCCTGTATTCAGGATTCTCGGGTTTATGACGAGGGCTTTCGTCTTGTTCAGAAACCGTTGCGGCTGTGTCCAATACTATAACGTCTGGTAAAGGAGGGAATGGGGAAGTATTTAAGGAACACTCCCATTTATAAGCCTCCTTAATTTGTTGAAAAGTTTGCGACTTTCGCATCTTCCTATCCCTAAAGTGCAGTGCAAGGAAATATCCAGCAACAACATTTGGAGATCTGTTTTCCCTCCGTGGTTTGATCCATAGTTCTTTAAGGGCAGGGTGGTTGCATACCCTATCTTGAACCGCTTCAGTAGGTCTCTCTGTCCACTTTTCAACCTTTTTTAAAAAGGCTCTCCGCTCGGCTCTTGGCCAAGTATGGCTGAAGCGGGTATAGATAACAGCTAGCCGACAAAGCTTCTCCCACTGATAGTCATTCTTTGCTTGATTAGGCCAGCACATTCCAGCAGGAAGCTCGGCCAGAGGTGCGAGTATTTTGTAACGAGATCCCACCTTTCGTGGGCGTGAGAAGTTGATTTGGCTTACTGGTGTGCCTTCCCACCAGTCCGGAGGCGGCCATATGTCATCATCGTGATTGTCTGAGGGCGGAGAGCCGGGTGGATCTGGCTCATCTTCGTCTCCATCATCATCGTCGTCTCCATCATCATCTTCGTCTCCATCATCATCGTCGTCTCCATCATCATCTTCGTCTCCATCATCATCGTCGTCTCCATCATCATCTTCGTCTCCATCATCATCGTCGTCTCCATCATCATC
>JAVHMY010114424.1:0-11132 GCA_034783095.1 Forpus spengeli
CCCCCCCCCGTGGAGGATGTTCCTGATGTTACGTGCTAAGAAAGATGATGGGCTGCAGCAAAACTCTAGTGTGGGTTTAGAGATTAAGCCTGGGAAATGCTGTTTGTGGTTTAGGCAGTTGAATAAGGCTAGTAAAGCAGCTGCTCGAGCAAAGGGGAAGCAGATGTACTTGGAAACTACCTATTGCAACTGGTACGGCGTAGGGGAAGGGGAGCAAAGCAATGCATGGTCTGCTCTCGGGAAAGAAAGCATGCTTTGAGTAGGGAGTTATCTTTTGGAATTCTCCCTTGTCACCATCTCTCTTCTGGGATTAGGTATGCGCTGCGTAGTGTGAAAGAGAAGCTTTTAGGCTCTGTCACTGGGAACCTGAAGCAATCCTGAGGCTCCAGAGCCTGCAAGTGTTTCTGATTGTTTATAGAGTCCCCTGCCCTGGAGGAAAGCAGTGCCTTTGTCCCTGGCCTTAGGTGCAGTGAAGGCTTGTGAAGGTCTCTCTTCTGATGATGATGTGGCAGTCTGATCTCCTGCGTGGCCTTTCTCTGTTTGTTGCTGGGGTATCGTTAGGGTGCACAAGATCATGAATTAGCTCTGGGGACATAGCTGCTATTTTAAGTGCCTCTGTGCCCTCCTCTAGGGGCATAGGAGAGCTTTGCTTTCCCAGGTCTCTGAACAACTTCACAGTCGATCTGTAGGCTCTGCCTTATGCCAGAGCAGGTCTGCTGCGGGGTCTTTTTGGCCAAGCCAGGAATATTTCTCAGCTGATGGCCTCATGGGTACTGGGGTGGAGGGGCAAAGCTCAGGAACTGTCACGTGAGGAGCTGGAGGCTGAGGTCACCCTCCGATGCAGTCTGCCCCTGAGCTGCTGTCTTAGCTGGGTGATGTCAGCCTTAGCGGGTCTTTGTGTGCTGGCAGTGCCTGACCAGGTCATTTCACTTCAGTAACCCCTTGCTCCTCCCATGTCAGAGAGCGTGGGGTGTGCATCAGTCAGCGGTTTCCTCGTTGCCTGGCATCAGTCTTATCACCCGTGAAGTTTACTGTTCTTGGGTTTCTGTGGTCAGCCAAAGATTCAGCAACTCTGGTGCTTGCAGACAAACAGAAAATCTGGCACTTTTGGTAGTGTGGCCGTGTCCCTGTGGTGGCTGGCAGGATGCCCTGTCTGAGGGAAAATTACAGATGTTTGATCTTCAAACAGTGTCCATAGGAAATCTTACTAGATTGGAACAGCTATCATATCTCCTCTGATACTGAAAAGCAGATATCCTAGCTGAAAGGCTTCCAGTGGCTACATCCTCTGCTGTTTCATCACTAAGCAAATAAACCACTTGCAAACTTTTATATTCCTTAATGATGTCAGATCTTTTAAAAGCATTTTGATCTGAAATGGACTTTTTTTTTCCATCTGCAAAAAGGTCTTGGGCAAGACTGTAGAATCAAATAGGCCTTGGGATGGTTCAAAACCAACTGATCGGCCAAGCCTCTAGCCACCTAGGACAGGTCCAATTACTCCTTTACTGGGTGCACCAGTATCACATAAGCTGTGCAGCGGCGGGGTGTTGCATGAAGCTCAGTGAGGTGGGATTAGTCCTTGTGAAAAAGGAACAAGAGGACATGGCTGAGGTGGCTCAGCCAGTCGGTGGCAGAGCGGGAGTGAGCATCCAAGCTTCTTGAGCCCCAGTCCGGTTCATGTTTCATGCATCAGGTGAAAAAGAAAAAACATCTTTATCCTCATGAGACTGACGGAGGGAAAGGGGAGTTGGGAATTTCTACCCCGTTGGTGGAGGAGCTAGTACGTTCACCTTGTTGCGCATAGGCTCAGACCGACCGAAGACACTTCTCTGAGGGGAGGGAGTGGATGTCACTGGGGTTTAACTTGAGTAGGTGTATTGCTTAATTACTTCACATGGGTTCCCTCACGCACTCCATATGCACTGTAATTAACTTAACTCGTAAAGTGATGGGATTTCATCCTAAGGTTCTTGCCGGCTCCTCCCTGGCAAGTCTGGTGATACAGCCTTGGAGAACTCTCACCTGATACCCTATGGCTTTCTAAGTGCCACCGGAGGTGGCACCTGCTTGGGTTGCTGGCAGCAGCGGTTTAGAGGGCACTGGAGCCGTGGCATCAGCTACCCTGCTTGCTGAGGCACGGGGCGGGGTAGAGGCAAAGGCATGTTGCTTTCTGAAGTAGGAAGGCTTCTGCTTGAAGCGTGGGGATTTGACAGTGTTTTGGCACTGGTAGGAAGGATTGGAAAGGAGTCCCTTTAGCTTTACAGCTGCTGACATTGCACAGGCTTTCCTTCAAGTCTGAGGTAGAGGTGGAAGTGTCAAAGCTAAGCAAAGTTTTCAGGACTATCTCAGCAGGATTGACATCACCCGTGTTTCACACAGATGGAAGAGATAAGAGAGGGGAAAAAAGGAAAGCAAGCTTTGAGCATGTTGAGTGAATAAAAATTCATGGCTAATATCACTTAACCGGAGCTGAGCCAGCTCACTTTTCCCCTGTTCTTCGATCACACCCGACTGAGCTTATTAATTTAGCTCGGACATTAAACACATCCAGTGGCTGCAGGCAAAGCGTGGGCTCAGGGGGTCCCACCAGCTGGGGGACCTTCTTTTGCCCCCGGAGCAAGGTGCTGGGCAAAAAAGCAAAGCGCTTCGTTGTTTGCCCGAGCGGGTAGGTGACAGCGGGAAGTCAGCTGCTGACTGCAAATTTTGCTGACCGCAGCTCGCTGGGGGTGCCGGCTCCTGCTGCCTGAACCCAGAAAGCTCTCAAAGGCAGGACCTCATCAGCGATGACAATGGCGAGGGGGGAAAAAACCACTGGCAAAGCTCTGCTCCCCGTCTTAATAAATCATGACGTTGCCGATACCAGTGTGCTGGGATTGAAGGAGTTACTGGAGACAACAGGAAATACGCTCACCAAGCAGAAAGTTTTGCTTGAATGGCGTTTCAGCTAGGCGTGTGTTAACACCATGCTCATGCGCTCGCAGAGCTCAGGTGTGCATGTGAAATTTCAGTGATCAAGGCGGGAACACCACCAGAAAATCTGGAAGGAAGTTTCACCTGTCAAAGCCTTTGTTTCTTTAATCATTTCCATCATGTTTTGGACAGATAGTTTTGAAAATACAACCCAGCGTCAAGAGACTGTATGTGATTCTCAGCTTTGCCGTGAATGCTTTGGGCTGCCTCTTGCAAGGCAGCTCTGAGCCTGCACCTTTATAGGGGGGTTTTGCCTCTTGGGTTATAAACTCTCTCTAGGGTAGGACCTGCAAGACCGTTGTGATCTGGCTCAAGCCTTTCAGCACGTACATGGAAGGAGTGCTTCACAGAGGATGAGGCTGTTGGTAGTTACTAAAAATAAAGGTCCAGATACAATCTGACTCTTCTTCTATAGGCCTCTAAGCATCTGCTGCTGGCTGTGGTTAATCAGACGATACTTTTGGTCTGACATAATGAAGCTAGCTCTGTTGCAACAGTTATTCAACCAACCTCGCATTCTTTTTATAGATGGAGAAATCTGTTCCTGGAGTGGAGGTACAGACTTGACAGCCCTAGAGAGATGGGAATGCAGGTTACCTGGAGGCAGATGGAGGGGGAGGCTTGCAAGATCAAATGTTGTGGATCTCAGTTTTTTGCAGCAGTGTGACTTGCAACACTTGTTTTTCCTGCATTGGAAGGGCTGAGTCTGCACAGTTTCTCTGGACACCAGTGGCAGCCACGAGGCATCACCTACGGAGATGCTTTAGAAAAGTAGCAGACTCAGGCGACGGCCCATGTCTGTAGAGCGACTAAGTGGCAGCTGGGTCTGCCAGTGCCTGGTCCCCAGCCAGGCATTGAAGCTTGCCGAGAAAACAATGTGTGGGTGATGGAGCAGAGAGCGGTTAGCTGCCCCTTACGTGGGACCTTCTCCCTTTGAACAGATCTTGCCCTTACAAACGTGCACGTGGCTCCTGTCGAGTCCCTCTGCAGGGCCGGATTTGACCGAATTTCCTATAGCACATTTCAGGAGGAGGAACGTATTCCCCACAGCCACCGATTCCCTCCAGCAATCGGTGGCTTGGGAAATCACTGGGATTTCGACCAACTGTTTCATGGCTAGTAGCTTGTTTGGTCAAAGCAGCTGTCCTGTGCTAACACTGTCTGTCCTAGCTGGGTCCGCAGGTCCCACCATGAGGAAGTATGAGTGCCACAGTGTCTTCAGCATGTTTCTCCCAAACAGGTGGTGTAAATTCCTTTTCCCATAATAGGGGGTAGTGTTAGGGGAAAACGCAGATTACAACTGCCATTTCTTAACATCTCTTTTATTCATTAGCTGCTGTTGTTAATAGAATCAAGGTGGTGTTAGTAGCGGCAGGTGACTATTCACATAGCACACCACTCATTCACGTTAACTTCCTAGCTGGAGCAACTGTTGGGAGGCCAACCCCAATGTGCACACTCAGCAGAAGCGGGAGGTCATCCTGACGCACCACTGGCTTCTAGGTAGGTCTTCAGACGTTCCTGCAGAGGGCACTTGGTTTCACCAGCTCTCTACGTAACTCTGTATTCTTCAGCTGTGTGTAGCAGCCACTGCCCTCCAGGGTGTGATCCAAGTTATACAACCTGTTGTAGATGCTAATGTGTGCTGGCAGCCTTGTACAGCATTAGACTCTGGTGGTCGAAGTTTATCAGTTCTTGCAAATGCATCAGGGTTACCTGTCTCCAAAGCTTATCAGTCCTTGGGGAAGTTTCACATGGTATCTTCCTAGCAGGTCTCTTTCTTGTCTTTGGCGTGTGATGTTTTCTGGTGACTCTTTCTCCATCCAAATCTGTAGAAACGTATGGAACGAATACACACAAACTTGTACAAAGGGGGATTTTATGATACCGGGAGGTAGCACTTTATTGGGGTGGTAGAAGATAAATGTCCTTGGCAGAGTACGTGATGCTGTGGCATGAGGCGGGCTCCAATTCACAGGGAATAAGCTGGGTGGCTCAGTTCTTGGACACACTGACACCATCACCGTTACATGGGTCGGGTCGACATTTCTCTACTCCAACTGGTCTAAGAGCCTATATGGGGCACAAAGAAAGGGTCTCTGCCACAGCTCTGCTTCGTGTTTTGCAGACTGTTTGGGGTCACCCCCTCCTTTGCTGTTCCCTGGATCTCTCCATCCATGAAGATGTAATTCCCTGCCCATTTTAAAGCGTGTGCTTGGGCTTGTGACCAACCGTATGACCAATGTTCCCGTCTCCCCTTTTGAACAAAACTGTTCAGTTATACCCTTTAGAGATATATAAACACGTAACGGTTTCGGGTAGACATATCCTGGTTCCTGATTTCTAGTAGTGTCCATGGACTTTTGTCCTGTCTCAGCCTTTCTGTCTTCAGGACACTCCTTCTAACACTTGGTGGAATGGAATCTGGACATCAAGAGGTTTTTCCTGGTGGTCCAGCTGTCTCATATTTGGAGCGATGCCCTCCTGCGATAGCTGTGTTGTAATGCCCAGCCTGACTGCCGGTGAAGAAGAGAGTTCCTTGCAGTCTCTAGAAGGGTTAAGAGGAGCACTGTAACTGCGTGGCACCCAGCAGCTAGCAAATTACATCTCTGCCGTATATGCGAACACGTAGCAGAGTGGGATGGCCCAAGCTTTCAAACCAGGAGAGAGCTCTCTGGGATCTTAGCCATATGGCATGCTGCGCTGGTTACTGGTGAATCGGTTCGCTTGGGGCTCTGCTATACATGTGGTTAATGAGGTAGTCTGCTCCTTCAGCAGGTCTCGATTAGTCTGGCTTCTTTGTGAACAGCACTGGCTCGGTCTGGCAGCCTCGCCAATGGTCTTGGTTGGCTTTCCCTGGTCTCGCCCAGACGAGCCTTGGTCTCCTAACGCTGAAAGAGGAAGCCCGCCTGGCTGCACAGCAGGGGTCTCCAAAGAAGACTGGGCGGTAGCTGGTGTGTAGCTGGCAAGCCTGAATTTAACGCCAGCCAGCAAGCCTGGAGAAAGGAGTGTTGATCATCTTGGGTGTCCACAGTGGAGGAAAGGGGTGAGTGCTCTGAAACTCTTCCTCATTCCAGCCCTGCCTTTTCCCCTCCATGGAGTCTGACCCTCCAGAAGGGCTCCTGCCCAGAGCAGCCAAAGTAGCTGGGAAGAGGGGTTGGGTAAAGGGACACTGTCATGAAGTCTGTGGGCTCCTGATGACCATTACATGGGCCCTTCCCTCCTGCAGGATCCCTCAGGTCTTGTTGCCCATCTTACCCAGAGGACTGGCTTTCAGTGCGACTGGAGCCGCCAGCAGGGAGAGAGGACCCAGTCGGTCTGATCTGCCGGCAGCCCGATGCTCTGAGCCACGTCACGGTCAGCTGCAGGGAAGTCGGAAGGCACAAGGGGATCTGACTAGGGTAACCAAGAAAACAGGAGAGGCTGGCTTTTTAGAAGGAGCCAGAATGGAGAAACACTCTGAATGAATAACTTCATGCAGCACGTAACGTGGTGGGGAAAACTGAGAGGGTTGTGCTGCTCCGCTTGGCAGCTAGCTGTGCAGCTATTACCTTGTGACGGTGGAGGTGAGGTCGGCAGGAGTGTAGGTTACCATACGCTGCATGTCTCTACATTGCTGGTGTTTTCTGCTAGGTTTCAAAAGCATTCAGAGTCCCACACAGAATTACAAATCTAAAACACGTGGTTGGTTGTGGTTCGTATGATAAAAAGTATAAACCAGCAGGAAAGCGTGAAAAGGCCATGCTGACGTGTCAGTAAAGAAGAGTCACTAGCTGTGGCCCTAGGCGCTAAGTGAAGCTCTACAGGTTGTCGCACAAAGCCAAGTTTCTTACCCATCTTATTACAGAGCTGTCGTTCGGGAAACGAGAGGCACGTGCAGCCCTATTGACAGACCACGCTCTGCATGGACTTTGCTGGGGGTTTGTAGTGCCAAGTGCCTTCTCTTTTTTTTCCATTTGTTCACATCACTGTGAGAGACAGCCTGCCAGCCACGGCAGCTGTGCCACTTGTTACCTGTCATGCCCTTAACTGGAATTAGCTCCCATTCCCCTGCTTGCTCAAACAGCTCTTCAGCAGCCAGGTTGTTTCCCAGCCTCTGCTGCCCGTTTCTCAGAGGTGGTGTGCTCTCGTAATGGCTGTCTTGCAGTACGAACATTTTTGTATCGGTGTCCCCATCTCCCCCAACAGGAAGAGCTGCCTAATCCCGTCCTCCCAGCCCTGGAAAAGCTATTTCCAAATGCAGGAGGAAGGAGGCACTTTTTCAGTAGTTACAAATCCGAGCTTGTACTGGGAGGTGCTTCATCTGTGCCAGCTAATCTAGAGTGTCTCAGTATCTTTCATTGAAGATGGGGGGGAATTATCTTTAAGGGAGCTGATTTTCTTTAAGCTGACTCACTGCTCTCTTTTACTGCTGCACTGGGGCCCCCTCATGACCGGGAATGGATTCTTTTCTCCCCAGGAGCCTTTTACAGAAGGGAAGCCAGTGCATTTGACAGGCTAATGTGCTCTGAAGTGGGGTTTGCAGGAAAGATGCAATGCCTGATCCCAGCCTGACCTGATAAATATTTACTATTTCATATGCCTTGAGCAGTCCTATGCATTTAAGCGTGGCAGTGAACAGCGAGCACATTTATAAGTATGCGTGTGGTACTACCCTTTGTGCTAGAGCCAATGCCATGAGGCCAGGAAAGCTATCTGCCCTACCTCTTGGAGACCAGAGAAGGTCACAGGCCATTGGCACTGACGCCACAGGCCATGCCCAGGCAAACATCTGGGTTAGAAATGTCTGTATGTGCTGGCCATATGCAAGGGAGCTGTACCTTTATTGTGCAACTGAAGGGCAAAGAGACCGTCCTTGGCACTCCCTGAGCTCAGCATCCCCCTGTGCCCCAGCTCAGCGACTGTGCTGCTGGGCAGCAGAGCACTGCTGGGCAGGATGCAGACAAGGGTTTCTCCAGCCAAACGGAATCTGTTAGAGCCCAACGTGGTGCTGGGGCTGAATGAAAGTAGCTCAGCAGGGCAGGGAAAATTCAGCTGAGCTGGTTACTGAGAAAGAGGTGTCAGGCAATTAGTGATCCTCTCAGCACGTCCTGTACCTGCTCAGGTCGAAGGAGCAGCTGACAGTAAACGTGCTGCTAAGGAATGAAATGTGTCCGGTTCCCATGGCAGAAGCATTTATTGCCAGTCTGTGCTGTTCCGTTAGCTCAGGACACCCAGATGAGGATGCAGGCACAGAACAAACCAGGTATTAGGAGAGCTCTACCTCGACCCATCAACCATTCAAAAGCATTGCGTATTTAAATGTGCAGTTAGAACGGATTGGAGTCTCTTGAGAGAAAAACCTGTGCATGCACCTCCCGGGGGAGGGTGCTTTAGCTTCGGTGCTTCAGCATCTCTCATCGCACAGGAGTTTGGTTCTGGCAAGGGTTTCTGCAGTAGCAAAGGACGGGATACTGTTCTGCTCTGTTTTTTCTCAAAGGCCGAGGGATGGCCCGAGGACCTGCCTTGTGAACCTCACAGAAACAGCAACGGCTGAACTCTAAACAGAGCAGATAAGACAGAAGGTTTCTACCATGGCCATTGGGGTTATAATGTCCCTAACCACACTCTGGCTTCCCTCTGCTAGCTGTGGAACGTGAAGCCTCTCCTCCATAGAGCACAGCAGAAAATCTGGGAAGGAGGAAAGCAGCACCTGCACCAGCTCCTGGAGGATTAGGAGACCTGCACAGTATCATGTCAGAAGCCAAGAGCAGAGTGAGAACCAAACAAATGCATTAGTAGTGCCTCAGACTCCAGGCTGGCCCGGCCCAAGGGCTATAAAACTGCCTCATACTTCTGACCAGCTAAATTCTGCTGAGGGGAACTCTTGCCAGCAGAAAATGTGGTCATCGTAACTGAAACACTGCCTGAAACCAGAAATACCATCTTGGAGGAGAAAAAAGTTCTGTCCATTTTGAAATGTTCTGCTTTGGGTGTTTTCAAAATTAAATGCTTCTAGCTTTTGCTTGGGAAAGACTTCTCAGCTGTGTTTGTGTGCAAAGGTGCTGATCATGTACATTGTGATGGAAGGAGTCAAATCAGAGAGGAAGGAAGGAAGGAAGGAAGGAAGGAAAACACTGCTTTAAGGATGAAAGAGAGAACTGCCTCATGAACAATCAACCAGACAAGACAGCCGGCAGATCACCAAAAAGACTGGAAAGTTTTCCTTGCGATTTTTCACCTTTCTGAATCCAAACGAAAGGTAGTGGTGACACAGATAATTTCTGTGAAACAAAAATTTCCAGTTTTGACGCTCCTCTAATACAAGCCCTTATGCTCTGCCTGCACATGACTCAGCTTAATTGAAATTGGAGAGACTAGAGACAAAGGAAAATCTCATACACACAGGAAATAAGTCCCACATGGATATTAAAACAAAGCTAGTGTATTGTTAGTAGCGGTTCTAAAGGGCCTTGATATTTCCTGAAAACTCCCATGTGTCTGCAGTATCTTCCACAACATCAATCCCAGCATGTTACGTGGTCATTAGTCCAAAGAACATACTCATTCCTTTAAGAGTTTGAGATGGGCTCGTTAGCCAGGAGCGGCAAGCTAAGTTACGAGCTTCATTCCCCAAGATTCTGTATTTATCGTGTGCCGTCAGCCATCTTGCTGTCTGAACTTCTCAGAAGCTCGGAGTATTAGAAACAAAGCCTGGGGGAAGCGGACTGGAAGACCTGGACGGAACGCGTAGAGGAGTAGGAGTGCTGCCTCCAAAGTCGGGTGGGATCCTGGGGCTGTGATTCCAGCTCTCTGTGTCCCCGTGCTGTGACAGGGGCCATCGTGAGAGCAGAATTTGGAGCAGGGTAACTACTGGCAACTACCCCTCACCCCGCCGTACCTGCCTGACAGTGGTGGGAAGCCTTCATACCAACGGTCCATCCGGCCCCACGTCACGTTCTCCGTCAGTGGCAACCAGAGAGGCTGTTTTAGGGAGAGCCTGCAAGCCTGGGGGCTGTTTGAGGCCTGCTCCCCTCAGACCTGTGTCCGCAAACCTTTTGCCTTTGTGTGTGTAAGAGGGCACATCCCTGCCCTTACCATCTGGTTATGGACCTTGTTCACCGTGAGTCTCGCCACACCCTTTGTGAACCTGTAGATGCTGTCTGCCGTCGTGACATCCTATGGCAACAATTTCCAGAAGTTTATCAACTCCTGTGTAAAAAAACCAAAGTACCCTTATCTGTCAAGCGCAGCTAAAATTTTCCAGTTTCAGGTTTCCAGTAATTCTTGGGACATTCTGAAGCTCCGAACAAGGAAGCTGACTCACAGACCAAAGCCACCAAGGTGCCTCCGAGGACATGTTTCGCACTCCGAGCCCTCAGAGCCCATGCTTTCGTGGGTTGCTGCTGGAGAGTTGGGTGTTCTCCTCATTAAAATCCAGGTGTGGAACTCATTGCACCAAACTCATCATCTAAAAGGTGGGCATCCAGCAACTAATCCAGGTATCCATATATAGAAGTTACAGATGCCCCACCAGCAGATGATTCACCCTTTTCTAAAACAGGTATCTCAGATGGCTGCTGTGAGTCACTGCGGGAACCGCCTCCCTGTCTCTCTGGACTCCAGAGGATGCTTATTTAACCACAGTGGATTTCATACCTAAGTTCAAAATCGCGGAAGTTTGTTGAAACCTGCCCCCGCTATCTTTGCCCTGTGAAAAGAAACACCTGAATTCCAAGTCATCTTGGAAGAATTTCGGCTGCAGGGGGATAGCGGGCAGGTGAGCGCAGGGTAGCCTGATGCTCATTCACCTGCTTCAGGTGGGAAAACATCCTGACCTCAGTCACAGCTGTAGTCTTGCAGGGCTTTTAAATTAATTGTCTTGGTTTTCTAATGACGCACTTCCCAGCGGTCGCCAATGGCAGTCAAATGCATGATGTTTGCATCACCAGTATTTAATTAGGCAGCTCAGAAAGGCAAGGAAGAGGAGCAGTATTGTGATCATGTAAGCCTCCTCCTGTTTCCGAATGTTAAAAATCACGTGGCACGTGCCACCAGAACTGGGTGATTAGCTTAGAAACCATTAATTTTATGTACCTGTGACAGGAAATGTGACAGACTGCGAAATATCTCTGTAGATGAAGGGACGAGTGTTTATGATCGTTTTGTCAAAATGACAG
>JAVHMY010114498.1:0-11122 GCA_034783095.1 Forpus spengeli
CAGCAGACGCTCGACCTCGACCGACAGGTCATCGAGCAGGCCGTCGTCGGCATCCTCGTCGCCGACGATCAGCGCGACGCCGAACGCGAAGCCGCGATGGGTCGGGCGCGCGCCCTGTATGGCATTGTTGACGCGCTGCGGTTCGAGGTCGGCGATCGGATAGACCATGATCGCCTGGTGCCCCTGGGCCGCGAGCGCGGTGGCGACCGACAGCCGGTGCGTGGTCAGTACGCGCACGTCATCGATGACCTGGAGGGCCTCAACGATCGCGTTCCGGAGCTGTCGCCTGATGTGCATGGGCATATTCTACCCGCCCGGAATCTTCCCGTGCGGCGGCGGGCGCGTGGCTTGCCGCGGCGCGTGGAGGCCGTATCATCGGCCGGTCATGGGCGACGGAACGAGGACCGGGTGAGCGACTGGGAGGACAATTTCGGCGCCGGCTATTCGGCGGAGAGCCTCATCTCAAGCATCAACCATTCGAACCGGATGGAGGCGCGGGAGAACGCCAGGCGCGAGCGGTCGCGGCCGAGCGGGCCGACACCGGCGCGCAACCCGTATCCGACGTTCGGCGCGCAGGGTCGACAGGAGCTGCGCTTCACCGATTTCGACGAGGCGCTGGCGTGGGAGAAGGACAACCCGGGCCTGGTGTTCGTCCGCCGGCGCGACGGCGACGGCTGGATCGTGAAGACCTACCCGGACGGCCGGATCAGCGACTAGCGCCGGGTGATCTCGAGCTCGGTCACCCAGACGCCCTTGAGCTCCTCGCGCATTGCCTTCACGCGGTAGCGCCGACCGTCCATGGCGAGGATGTCGGCCGGCTTGCCGTTCTGGTCGACGCCCGGTCCCGGCCACCCAGCCGGGAACTGCGGCGTGTAGAGGCGCGCCAGGATCTTCGTTCCGGTCACCTTCGCGTCGCCGCGCTTGGCTTCCCACGTCTCGGCCTCGTCGATCGGGATGACGGTCACGGGGCGCGTCTCGCCGGTCGCAGCGATCGTGTACATCGCCTTGTCGCCGAGCGTCTGCATGCAGATCGCCGTCATCTCGTCCCAGATGGACATCAGGCCTCCTCGGCGGGCCACGCCTCGGCGATCTGCATGTCCGCAGCCGACCGACGCCAACCGCCTGGGCCGACTGGAACGACGATCGAGTTCTTGGGGCGCGGGAAATCGACCTCGTCCGGCAGGCGGTGGTCGAGGACGCGGTTAGTCTTCTTGTCGAGGACGAGGTAGCGACCGGGCCCGGTGGCAGCCGGCGTCGCTTCGGTGTTGGCGGTGGTCACGCGATCTTCTCCAGGATGATCATGGGCGCGATGTTGACGGCGTTCGGCTCGACCGACGGGTCCGGCGCGAACGTCTCAAGCTGGAGGAAGCCGTCGGCGCCATCCGGCCGGAACGCGGAGATGGCGAGCGACAGCTTCGAGCCGGCGGCGAGGTAGACCTCCGCGCTGTCGCGCCAATGCCTTCGCACGGACGGACTGGCACCGGGCAGGCGATGGATGTTCGCCTCGTACTGCTCGTGCCTCGGCTCGAAAGCGCGCCCATGCGTCACCGCCACCCAGCCGTTGGCGGCACCGCTCAGATCGAACGTGAGGGCGCGAACCATCAGGCCCGCGCCGTTCGGCATGGGTGCGGTGTTCCAGTTGTAGAACGCCAGGTTGATCGAGAGGCGGTAAATACCGGCCGCGTCTACCTGCACGTAGCTCTTGCTGGGCGTCTGACCCGCGAAACGCGCGGCCGGCCACTGGATCCCATCCGACTTCGTCACGACGTTCTGCGGTTGAAGATCCTGGCCGTCGAAGCCGGAGCCACCCACCGCGGCATCGCGGGCGTTGGGGTAATAGCCAGGACCGACGAGAACTCCGGAGAGGATGATCGACTGGGCACCGGTCGAACCGCCGCTCCCGCCGGTCCCGCCATCGCCGCCGCCGGTCCCGGGCGCTGCTGCCGTCGCCGGCATCAGCTTCACCAGCACAACGCGGCGGCGGGTCATCCGCTCGGCCAGCACGCCGAAGTGGACGTGGTCGGTCGCGTCGGTCAGGCCGACGACGAGCGCGAAGGTCGTGACGTTCATCAGGACCGGGGTGCCGGCTTCGGCCGCTTCCACGCCGTCGGCGAGGTCGACCATCTGCTCGAAGACGCCCTCGACGCAGAGGTTCAGCAGCTCGTTGACCGCTGCGCCACGCTGAGTGACTCCGATCAGGCTGCCCAGGCGATACGGCTGATCGCGGCGGACCTCGACGGCGTCCGGGCCGGAGTTCATGACCGTGATGACGCGGCCGGGGCTGTTGTAGCTGCGCATGATCGTCCTCGTGCGGTCGGAAGGTGGAGGGGCCGGCGCGAACCGGCCCCAGGCGCATCAGCCGAGCAGGCGGACGCGGACGTCGGCGGTCTTGCCCGCGCCGATCGCGTCGAGCGTGTGGCCGAAGTGCGGGCCGTCGGCCTGCGTGGTGGTCAGCTTGCCGTCGGCCTTCAGGTAGACCTTCGTGCCAGGCGTCGCCGCGTTGGCGCTAGTGACCTGCCGATTGTAGACCTCGGACACGCAGACGTTGAGCAGGCCGCCGTCGACCGTGTTGACCGGGCCCTGCGTCACGCCGGCGAGATCGCCGATCTGCACGTTGAGGTCGCCGACGGGATACTTGGCCCAGTCGGCTTCGGGGATGAGCACGGTGATGACCGTGCCGGGGGAGTCGTAGCTGCGCATGGTCGTCGTTCCTCGCTGGAGTTCGCCCGTCCGGTCGGATCAGCGGGCGTCTGCGGGGACCGGTCGCCCGGCCCCCTGGGTTGATCAGACGGTGGCGGTGAGCGGGGCCTTCAGGCCGGTCTGCTCGACCAGCGCGCGGGCCTCGTCGGCGTTGGTGTAAGCCGCCTTGTCGACGTAGCCGGACAGCGCGTAGGTGCTGCAGACCGCGCCGTAGAAGTCGAGCTTGGCCTCCATCTGGACGCCGTCGAAGCCGCGCACCTTCTCCCAAGGCTCGACGATCAGGCCGGAGCCGATCAGACCGCCGTGCTGGAAGGCGGGCGTGCCGTCCTCCTTGTCCGCGACCAGGAACCAGCTGTCACCCTTGATCGAGTTGTCGACCACCGGGGTGAGCGAGGTGTTGGTGTTCACCTTGCCCAGCGCCGACAGGTCGGCACCGCAGATGTTGATCGCCTTCGACTCGTTCTTCGGGCCGACCAGCAGGTAGCGCGGCGTCATGCCGGCGTCGGTGGCGTCGCGCAGGGTGCGCGAGGTCATCAGCACCTTGGCCGCGTCGACGTTGTCGGCGGTGAGCGCCGAGCCGTCGGGCAGCAGGTTCACGCCGGGGACGAGCGCCTTCGAGGTCGCGCCCTTGGCGATCTTATAGGCCTCGAGGAAGAGCGCGAAGTAGACGATCGCGTTCTTCTGGAGCGGGATACGGCGCTGGAGCGAGCGCACCACGGTCGGGAAGAGACCGAGGCCGTCGTTCACGAACGCCTGGCGGGTGACCTTGAGGCCCAGCGCGAACGTCTTCAGCAGCACGTCGAACTCGCCGGTGCCGAAGGTGCCATACTGGATCTCGCCGCCCTCGTTCACGAGGCGCATGACGGGGAACATGTCCACGTCGACCGCCTTGTTGGGCAGGAAGTTCGGCAGGTCGCGCTGCTCGGAGATGAGCTCGTAGGTGCGCGGCTTGGGCGTCCCACCGACGTTGACCAGCGTCTTGGCGATCGCGTTCTGCATCGCCGTGCCGAAGTCGGACGTGGTCAAGAAGGTGCGGACGAACACCTCGTTGGGATCGTTGCGCGCGATCACGTGACCCGCCGCCGTCAGGCTCTCCTCGGCCATCTGACCAATGGTGTGGCGCATGTACTCCGCCGCCAGCCCGGTCGGCGTGGTGCCCGTCATGCGGCAGATGATCGAGTCGACCATCGCGCCGGTGCGGTCGCCGCGGCTCGCGATGTCGTTGCCGGCGGTGACGCCGGGCGTCTGACGGGCGAACATGGCGGTCAGCGTCTGAGCGCGGAACGCGTCGACGGTGATCGACGGATCGGCGACGGCGCGGGTGATGATGTCGTCTGCGAGGTTCGCCTGGCGACCCATCGTGACGATCTCGGCCGAGCGCGCGGCGAACGCGGCGGGATCGAACGTGGACGTGATCATGCTCTGGACCGCAGCGGCGGGAGCCACGACGGGCTGGTCGTTGCGGACGATCACGGTCGCGTCGGCGGCCGGAGCGGGAGCGGCACCGGTCGGCGCCGAGGCAGTCGTGGTCATGGTCTGGTTCTCCAGGGTGTTGTCCGCGCGGTTGGCGGTGATGCCGGCGGCGTCGGCCGCGCGGGTTCCGGTGATGGCCGCGTCCGGCACGTCGTCGGACGCGCTACGGATGCTGGCTTCGATGATGCCGCAGAGGATGTCGGCCGGCATGTCCGTCGCCGACAGCTCCACGGGGATGATCTCGTGCACGATGCACGTCGGATAGAGCTCGTTCTCGCCCGCCTCGATCAGCTCGGACCGCTTATGGCGGTAGCCGAGCGACACGCCGCCGGTCAGGCGGTCGGCCACGTCCATGCGGTAGCGCTGGACGCTCTCGTGGCGCGAAAGGCGGATGCTGCGCGCGACGATCTGGCCGTCGGTGACCTCGAGCCGATCGACGCGGCCAAGGCGCGCGCCGTCCCAGTGCATGTGGTCGCGGTAGAACGGCAGTCCGCCCTGCGCATCGACGACGCTGGTATCGACGCTGTCGGCGGAGATGGTCAGCACCTCCCACACGATGCGACGGTAGGCCGGATGCCACATCAGGCGCTTGGTGCCGCGCGAGGCGACCGCGTCGAAGCTGAACGCCTCGCCGTCCTTCGTCTCGACGTTCTCCGGCTCCCCGCCGGCCGCTCCCTCGGCCGCGTCGCCCTCGGCGCGCACGGTAATCGCGCGGGTGAAGACGGGGTCGGCGGAGATGAAGCGGTTAACGGCACGCGTGAAATCGGCCGAGCCCGGCTCCATGCCGGACGCGCCCATGGCACCGATGATGCCGATGGCCGTCGTCGCCAGCTGCTGAGATCGCGTGATCGTGGTCACTTGGCCTGCCTCTTCTTCGTCTGGCGAGACTGGCGCGGCGTCTGCTCGTCGCCGGTCCCGCTCGATGGATCAGAGTTTACCGCAGCCGAATCTTCCCGTGCGGCGGCGTCGGCCGCAGCTGCAGCGGCCGCGAGCTGGCCGGCGAAGCCCTCGGGGATGAAGCCCTCGAGCCCGTGCTGCGCGGCATAGTCACGGATATCGGCGACGGTATCGATGCCCTTGCGCCAATCCTCGCCACGATCCGCCTTCACCCGCGCGAAGTCGGTGATGCCGGCCTTGAGTTCGATCAGCAGCGCCGTGGCGTCCTTCACCGGGTCGACGCTGTTCGGCTTCGGCAGACCCCAGTCCATCTTCTCCGGGGCCATCACGTCCCACTTCCCCTTGAGGAAGCCGATGAAGCTCCAGAGCATCACGACGGGCAGGCAGAACTGCGGGATCAGCACCAGCCACTGGTGCATCTCGATCTGGTCGCGGAACTGGATCGTACCGGCGCGAAAGCTGGTGTAGCTGACGTCCGACAGGTCGCCGGTCATCAGCTCGTAAGGCACACCGACGCCGGTCGCGATCGCACGCAGCGTCTCCCGGGCGAACACCTCCATCCCGCCGCTCGACTGCGGCTGGGAGAACGTCACCTTCTCGCCAGGCTGCAGGTAGTGCATCATGCCCGGCTTGATGTGCAGGATCGGCGGACCGCCGCTCTCGGGCTGCTTGGCCGGTCCGAGCACCGGGTCGATCGGCATGCCGCCGTTCGCCGCGGTCGACGTCGCTGCCGTCTCAACGAAGCCACCGATGCACGCCTCGACCTGCGCGCGGGTCAGGAGCGCGCGCGAATAGACGTCGAGCGCCTCCATGCGGGTGCCAACAACGGCGAGACCCGGCTCGCCGCGAAGATTGCCACGCATCGGATTGACGATGTGGAGAAGTTCGCCGGACCGGCCGTTGAAGAACGGCAGTCGGATCTTCTCACGCACGCCGGCGTCCATCGCGTCCTCGGCGTTCTTCGCGTACGCCCAGGCCGCGATCTTCCGACCGCGCGCGTTCAGCTCGATGCCCGCGACGACGCGGTTGCCGTTCGGCGCGGTGAAGCTCTCGGTGGCGACCTGCTCGCTCTCGACCACTTCCAGCTGGAATGGGATCTCCAGGCCGATCTCGTTCGCCTCGCGATCGTCGAGCACGTGAAGGCGTACGAAGCACTCGCCGACGGCCCAGAACTGCCAGTCCACGCGCGCCATCAGTCCGTAGAAGTCGTGCTGCCCGGTCACGTCGGCGAGCCGGACCCACTTCGCCCAACTTGCCTCCATCGCCGCCTGGGTGCGCTTGTTGCCGGACGGGAACTTGGGCGTGATGCCCCACCGCACACTGGCGGCGGTGAGGACGCGGACGGCCGACTGCGCGTGCGGGTTGTTCCGCAGAAGATCGCGGCAGGCAGCGACCAGGCGCTGGTGCGACGGCGCGAGCATGGTCGTGCCGGAACCGGTGGTGTTGAAGCGACCGTTGGCGGCGAATGGGTCGGCGAAGTCGTACGCTCCGCGCATCCGAGCGGCGCGATCGTCCGTCCGACGGGTCATCACGTCGCTACCGACATCGCCGGGAACACCCAGCAACGCAGTCTTCGTCGCGGCCCAGGCTCGGGAGAGGAAGCCGATCTGCGCACCCATCAGAGGTCGACCACGATCTGAACGGCGCGCGGGTAGCGGGCCGGCAGCGGCGCGTCGGCGGCTGCGAGCTCGGCCGTCACCAGATTGTAGAGGTCGAGCTGCTCCTTGAGCGAGTGGAAGACGATCCTCCGCCCGCCCATGTTCGCCTCCTTCACGCCCTTCGTCATGGCATCGACGAGCCGGTCGCGATCAGCGTGTGTGAAGCCCGTGCTCATGCGCGTCAGTCCCAAGGCATCGCCGGCGGCTGCCAGCCCGTATCGATCATCCAGGCCTCGTCGCGGTCGGTCGCTCGTACCGGCTGCGGCGGGATCTGCTGTGTCGGCGACGAGTGTGGCACGGCGGGATCTTCCCGTGCGGCGGCGGACGCTGGCACGAGCGGCGGGCGCGGCGGCGGCACCGGAGCCGGAGAAGGCTCCAGCCCATCATCGTCGTCGTCGTCGGGGCTGGCGATGCCGGTCGGCTTCACGGCTCCGACCTGCTTGGCCCATGCATCTAGCCGCCAAGCGGGATACTCGTGCTGGAGCGCGCGGAGAGCGGCCAGGTTGTAGACGAAGCAGTCGAGCGGCTCGTTGAAAACGGTCTGCCGCACGTGCTCCCACACGAGCCTGCCCTGCCGCTCGACCTGGTCCTCGGCGAGCACGCCTTCCAGCCAGTGGCGCGTCGTCCCTTTCGGATAGTGGACTGTGCCGGGCCCCGCCTGGGCACGGAGGAACCCGGAAATAGTGTCCTTCGCCTGCTGCGTGCCGACGCCGTAGAGCTTGACGTGCGGGTTGTTGAACTTCTCGAACGCCTTCGCCTGCTGCGCCTCGCCGGCCCAGGTCGCCCAGCGCTGCTTCCCCGTCTCCGAACGCCCCTTCACCGCCCACAGGTGGATGCCGCGCGCGAACAACCGGGCGCGGTGCCGCGACACGAACTCCGAGGCCTGGTCGGGGTTGTTGCCGGAGTCGATGCAGACCGACATGGCGATGAAGGCGCGGCCGTCGCTGCGGACCATCTGCCGTTCGATGTAGGGCAGCAGGACCCGCTCCCACTCGGACACGTCGCGGGTCAGCGCTGACACCTCGCGATAGTCGAGCAGGTAGCTCTCCTCGTCCTCGCCCCAGCCGAAGCGGTTGAGGGCGAACCGGGCACCGCTGCCATCGGCCGCGCCCTGCTGCACGTCGATGCCGATGGTAGTCATGGCGACGCCCCAGGGGACGTACCATTCGAACTCGCCCGTATCGGGGTTCATCCAGCTGGCCCAGCGCTCGGCCTTGGCGTCGAGGACGTCGACCGACAGCTCCTCCGACTTGCGCGGCTCGAAGGGCAGGCCCAGCACCTCGTTCCAGAACGGCGCGCGCTTGGACGGATCGCGGATCACCGCGACGTACTGCTCGGCCATCTCCTTCAGGCTGAACTGGGGTCGGTAGAAGCGGCCGTAGTGACCGGTGGCGACGCGGTTCGAGACGGGCAGCTTCGTCTGGCAGTCCGGATTCTCGCACTTCGCCCGGCATACGCCCTTGGTGCCGTATCCGATCGCCGGGACGCCGAGATCCTCGCCGAACGGCTGCCACATACGGTCGTAATCCGCCTGGGTCTGCTCGCTCGCCTCCCACCGCGCGCGCGGATCCTGCCACTTGCCGCAACACTTGAATGCCTTCGTCGCGCGCCAGTGGATCGCGCCCTTCCGCAGCATGCGGGTGCGCTCGACCTCGGTGTGCAGGTGCTTGCACTTCGGGCACGTGTAGCGGGCGCTCGCCGGCTCGAACGTGCCGCGATCGTCGTCGCCCCGCTTGGGAATGCGGAGCGACGGCAGGTCATCGCCCTCGCGATGCCATTCCATGAAATGGTCGTGCCCGCAGGCCGGGTTCTGGCACTGGACGAACGGCAGCCGCTCATCGCCGGTCTTGAAGATGCCGTAGATCGTCGGAAGATTGCCCCGGCTCTTCACCCTGGGGCTCGATACCGCGAACAGCCGATAATTGTGGGCGAACTCGGGGGTGCGACCGAGCGCGAGCTGATAGGTGTTCCCCGCACCACCGGCGTCGCGGTGGTCGTCGATCTCGTCCATCAGGATCCAGCGGTCGGCGACCATCGAGAAGCCGACGCGGGATTCCGTGCCGATGCCGCGAATGCGCCCACCCGGAAATCGCTTGTAGTCGGTGCGGTTGCCGCTGGTGCGCGACAGGTTGATCAGCGGCGTCAGGACCGGGGTCGCCGCCACCATCTTCATGAACTTCTCGTCGATGAACTGCTCGGCGTTCGGCAGGGTCGGGCCGATATACGCGATCGGGCCCGGGTCGGTGTGCATCACCCAGCCGGCGACCGACTCCATCAGGAACGTCTTGCCGCTCTGGGTGCATGCCATGATGCCGATCTCGCGGACACCAGGCTCGGTCACCCACAGAAAGGGTCCGCGCGTCACCTCCAGATCGGAGATGCGGACCTTCGATCCCTTCGCCTTCGAGAACTCGGTGTGGCGGCGGTTCTCCTCGGTCCACCGGACCAGGTTCGTCTTCGGCGGTCGGTGGAACGCGCGACGCGACGCCGCGCGGAAGCCGCCGCTGGTCAGCTCGGCCCGGCGGTAGGCACCCTCGCGCGCACGGCGCAGCGACTGGGCGGCGAGCGCCTCAATGTTCGCCAGCGCCGCGGTGACGCCGCGACCAAGAGGGGTGCCGTTGAGCTCCATCAGCCGCGCCCGGCGAGCTCCGTGCCACCGAGATACGGATGGCGCTTCGGGGAAGTCGGATCAACATGCTCGGCGGCTAGGTTCGACAGCGCCTGGTTCACGTCTTCGTCGATGATGGCGCAGATCGTCTCCGCGTCCGCCTCGGCCGCGAGCGTCTGCATCAACCGAGCACCCATGCCGAGCAGGTGCGACGTGACGTGCGCGGCGTCGTCCTCGTAGATCGCGATCGCCAGTTCGGCCTCGATCAGCTTCTTCCGCTGGAGGTCGCGCTCGTCCTCGCGCATGTCGGCGCGGGCACGCAGATCGCGCAGCTTCTCCGCCTCGAGCACGTCGTCGGGATCGGCCTCCATGCGACCGGCCGCGCGCTCGCGACTGGCGATGAAGGCGATGACGTCGGCCATGTGGAAGCCGCCGTTCTCGACAGATTGGAGACCCTGCTTCTTCCACTTGTAGATGGTGTCGCGGGTGTAGCCGATCTCGTCCGCCAGCTCCGCAGCCGACCAGACGCGGGCCGTCGACGCGGGTGCCTCGTTGTATAATGGCTTGCGACCCTGTTTCCGCACCGGCTTGACCAGGCGGAGCTTCGGCTTCTCGCCCTTGCCCGCCTTGCGGATCGCGTCGTCGAGATTGTCGGACACCCGTGAAACCCTCGGATTTGCGCCGTTCCCGGGTCAGTCCGGGGGCACCTCCGATTGTCGCAGATCGAAACCTTCCCGCGTCGGATCCGGGCGGCTCAAGGCGACCAGGGTGTATAAATGCACTTTTCTGTCGATTTTCGCGGAGACAGGTCGGGAGCGAACACCCCGCATGTCGTCGACCCATACCTCCCTGGAAGGACCCGCTCGGCCCCGCCTCGGCTCGTGTCATCACGCCCGCTGGACGCGCCCCGTGTCATCACGCCCTTGATGCCCGGCGTCACGCCGTCTGCTCCTACGTCGCCCGCCCTGTCGGTCGGCAGGTCAGGTCACGCACGTCCGCACCGTGCGTGGTGGATGGAATGCAGGGTCGGCGATGCGCACGGTGACGCCGCCCTGGGGAGAACGAGCATGAAGAGATCGAGCCAGGCGCAGCGCGCCTTCAAGGACGTGTGGACACCGGCCAAGCCGGTCGGTGACGGTGCCCCGTTCGTGGGCGTCGATGCCGGGCCTGGGCTTGGCTGGGGCGTGTTGAGGCGGTCGATCGGCAACAGGACGAACGACCTGCGTGAGTTCCTGTTCGGCAAGCTGCATCCGATCCAGGCGCTGCGCCCGGCGTCCGGCTGGGCTGGCGAATGGCAGCCGTCGGCGACGTTCGACGTGCTCTTGCCCAAGGGCGCGCCTGCCGACCTGCTCGATCCGCGCCGGCTGGCGATCCGCTACGAGGACGAGGCCTGGGCGGGGATCAAGGACTTGGCGTGCTGCGTCAACGTGACGATCGACAAGGGCGCGGACGTGGTCGCGTCGTATCGGCGGATCACCGCCTTCGCGCAGGACGCCTTCTGCAATCGGCGCGACATGGCTTGCGTGTCGGTCTTGCACATGCCGGCGAGGTCCGGCGTGAAGCGGGCGGCGCATGTTCACCTGGTCGCGCCGGCGCGGGAGCTGGAGCCGAGCGGATCCTACGGCGCGTTCCTCAGGCCCTTCGCAAGCGACGCCGGTGCGCAGATCATCGCCGCCGAGCGAGAAAATCCGCAATGCGTTTGCCTGACTGCCAAACTCGATGGAAGTAACGACAGACCCGAGAATTTCGCCTTGATCGTGCGCGATCCAAAGCTGCATATCGCCGT
>JAVHMY010114695.1:0-11099 GCA_034783095.1 Forpus spengeli
TTTATTTTGTTGCGCGGGAGCTAGAATAAGAAATCCAGGTTCAGACCAGCAGGTGGAGTTTTAAAATCAGTATCATGATGAAGGAATCCTTAAACAGAGAGATTGTGCCTTTTAGGAAAATTCTCTGCAGTGCTTGGCAAAAAAGCATCTTCCAGCTACAGAACATCTGAAAAAAGACGGGCACGAGCTCCTCTGAATGGACAGGGGAGGCCCTGCTGAATAAAGCCTTTAGGTAGCATAAAAAGCGTAACTATATAGATCTAAAATCTTCTATAAAAATGAAAGAAATGTTGTCTTTTATTTGGTTTTAAGCTTCTTGTAAGCTTTCCCAATCTGAAAGACTGTCCATTGCAAGTTTAGTTAGAGCTCACAAAACAGAAGCCACATTTTGTAGCCATATCCTTAGCCCTCTGTACTACTGGCTCCTGCAGAAGAAGCAAAAGTAGAAAGGAAAAACCAAAACTCCACTGGCGAGGGGCAGGCGTGTGTTGATTTGACACAATATTGTCATTGTCCAGGGAGTTGCATTTTAAGGACTGATCTTTAGTTTTTGACAATCACAGGCTGTGTTTACATTGCAGCACAGTGAAAAAGTCACGGAAGTACCCTGGTGCCAAGAACCCACCTCAGCAGAGCTGTGGGCTTCTCCTCTGCCTCATTTAACCTGCTTCCTAACAGACCCTGTGCTGGCCAAGCGCCGTGGTTCCCAGTGCTCAGCCCAGCTTGACCGGAGCCAGATCAGGACTTTCTACCATGCGTGGCAAGAATTTCAGAAACTTTCTGCACAGCGTTCTGCCACTGCTGTTATGCTGATACATCTGTTGGTGTAAGAGATATTTGTAGTTTGCAAGGAAAAAATGCCTTGCTGATCTGTGAAACCTGAAACGGACCTAAAGAGAACGTGGTCATCTGGAGGGTACTTCCATATGGACCACGGGGCCCGTGGACTGAGCTGCGGGATAGGGAAACTGCTGATGTCTGGTTCAAAGCAAGCCTCCTCCATCTGGTTTTGCTGCTGGTGGCTGTTTGGCTGACATTTGTTTTAAAAAGAAAGTAGCACTGGGAATTCAGTCTGGGAGCTTTGAGAGGGAGAGGGAGAAGAAGCAAGCATGTCTTCCCAAGGGCAAGAAGGTGCTTGGTGCTGTGAAGGATGACCCCCTGGAGCGGTGCCAGCGTAGCTTCCAGGTGATGCAAAATCAGGAGGGTCTCCCACGTCAGGGCTGCAGGAACACGGCAATTTGAGGACCTTGTTACAGCTCTTTTTTGGAATACCACCACCCCTCAGGCAGGGGGAGAGTTTTGGTCTCCGTTAATGCTATCTCCAGGAGGAGAGAGCCATGACAAGCACTGGTGCTTTGCAGTTGTTTGCAAAGCAAGTCTGTGACATGAGAAGAAGGGTTTGGAAAGCTTTTTCACTACCTTCCCAAAGATTTGGCACATTCAAGTAAAAGACAATTTGTCCTCTGAGATATCCAAAACCTGCCTGGACGTGCTTCTGTTCCACCTGCTCTGGGTGAACCTGCTTTAGCAGGGGGTTGGACTAGGTGATCTCCAGAGGTGCCTTCCTTCCAACCCTGACTGTTCTGTGATTCTGTGAAAGTCATCTTGGTTACTGAGATGTGATTAATTTTTTTCCCCGCTCCTTCAGGGCCATTTGGGAAATGGAGGAAAGAGTTGTATATGGGGACGTTTGGAACTTGAGGGGGTGTCACGTTAAGAAAGGGGGTTTCCTCGAACCCTTTGTATTTGATCAGCCTCTCAGCTTGCCAAGAAAGACGAGAGCCTTGTGCCCGACCAGCCTGCCTGCTACCTGCACTTTGACAGCTGACTGTATCAGAGGGGGATTCGACCCACCTATTCAGGGACCCCCGCTGACAGCTTCACTGAATCAAATTGCTTCTATCACCTACTCAAACCTCCGGAGATTTTTACAACATGAACTTCAGCTGAAGATTTTTATGATGCAAAATGCCAGTTTGTGACAGAATAAGGTTCAAACACTGCCAGTGATAATACACTGCCTGCAAAACAAGCTGAAAACCATACAGCTAGCATGAGTTAGTCATAGAATAAAGTTCTTAGCCAGTAGGTGTCCCTGTAGGGGAGAAGACAGGTTCAGCCCGCCAACTGATCCCCAAAGTTATGATGGAGTCTTCCCTGACATCTCCCCTCCTTTGTTCACTCTTTAGGCTTCATAGGACATTGCATCTTCGTTATCATACACAGGACTGGTTTGTGTAGGCTGAAGCGGGTCTGAACTGCATGAGGTCCCTGCCAGCCCATCTCTCCAGCCTGGCCAGGTCCCTTGGAATGGCAGCACCACCCCCTGGCCTAAGTGCCGCTCCTCCCACTTTGGTGTCATGTGCCAACTTTCCGAGGGTGCCCTCTGCCCCGTCACCCAGACCATTAATTAAGGAAGACGTTAAAGAGGATTGGACCCAGTACTGACCCCTGGGTGACACCGCTAGTTCCTAACCTCACACTAGACCTGGTGCCACTGAGCAGCGCCCGCTGGGCCCAGCTGTGCAGTCTGTTTCTGTCCGGCTCGCCCTCGGCACATCCTTCCCATTCCCATTCCCATTCCCATTCCCATTCCCATTCCCAGTGACTTGAACTCCATTTTTAAAAAGAAGCGATTGCAAGAGGGGCCCATGCAAGCTTTCAAAATCCCCTGATATAAACTTCCCACACTGGGTATTTCCCCCATTTCCCCCAAAACCTATAGAGAAGTAAACGCCCGTCAATCACACATACAAGACCAGCAAATGCTTTTAATTCTGGCTTTGACTTTTCTGCCTGTGGGTTCCAAATGAGTGTTGTTTTTGCAAGGCGATCCCAAAAGCAGAACAGGGATTAAAGCTCTTCTTTGACAGACCCACGGGCAGGCGGGTGTTTTGCCAATTGACGGGGTCAGTAGATAGCACACAGACACCAATACAGAAAATAACCCTGATTTACTGTTGGTTTCACATTAATACAGAAGATAAGGCAATATGTACATACCAAAGGATTAGCATACGGTACCCCAATTCAAGCAATAAAACAGATAAGCAAGGCAATGCACCAAATCATTACTACTCAAGGTTAGCTATAGTGATTCAGAAAGATACATCACCTTAATTGCCTTCATACGTTACCATCACCCAGATCCGCAGTCGCTGGGGAGCCCCTGTTGCAGCAAGGATTTGGAAAGCCTGTCCCGGCAGCTGGGAAGTCCTATGCAGGGCGTGCCCTTGTAGGTGAGGTCTCCAAAGTCGCTGCAAGAGGGTCCAGCTTTTACACTGTGGAATAAAGAAGCTCACATAGTTTCAAATGCGGAAACATCTGGTTTCACTCTCCTCTCAGATCCCCCCAAAGCCTGGCGAGGGCTCAGGCAGGAACCAAGGGAGTTTCCCTGAGCTACTAGATTAGCAAGAGAGGGTGCACTATATCTTCAGTAGTGATTTTAAATTTTATCTAAGCTACATCTTTCACTAATGGTCATGCATACTTTGCTAATAATTGGATACTAAATATATATCTAATGTGCGGTTGGCGGGTTCATCTAGAGGTCAACTTTGGCTCAGGCCTCAGCCCTTCAGCGGGCCAGCCGGCAGAGCTGTCCAAGTCTCTGGAAGGTCCCTCTGAGCTCTTCCTGGCCACAGGCAGCACTGGGAGGAGGGACAGGCTGGTGCCCTTTGTGCAGCTTGCTCCTTGCTGGGGCCAGTCTTGTGCTTCCTGGATTCTTCCTCCACCTCCTCCTCTCCAACATTGTGCGAGTCAGATGCTGTGCTCCACCCTCATCCAGGGTTGCAACCCGCCCCCATCTTCCCCACAGCACCCTGAGTATTTCCCTGAGCTTCATCTCTAGTGTACTGAAACTCTTCTCTTCCTCCTCCTCATTGCCGAGTGGTGGTAGTCTGTGTACTCCATGAACTGGCTGCGGAGATCGTAGTCCCACTGTGGGGACCTGCTCCGCTCTCTCTGCCTCAGCTGGGCTGTCTCCCGAGCAGCCCTGGGTGTGGGAGCCGAGTGAGAGCTACCGTTGGAAAGCCCTTGAGTAGTGTTTTCCCTGGGAGCACAGTCATGCCATGGAGGACCAGTTCTCCTCCTCCTCTTTGTGGAGCAGTGGTAGTCTGTGCACTCCACAAACCGCCTGTGGAGATCATAGCCACAGCGCTCGGATCTGCTCCGCTCTCTCCGCATTGGCAGGGTTATCTCCTGAGCAGCACTGGGTGCAGGAGAATACTGGGAGCTGCCATTGGAGGGCCCTGCAGCTGCATTATCCCTGGGACCATAGATATGATTTGGAGGACTAGTTCTCCTCCACCTCCCTGTTGAGTGCTCATAGTCCGTGGTGTGCACGAACCAACTGCGGAGATCATTTCCCCACTGTGGGGATCTGCTCTGGGTCCTCTCCCTGGCACCGTTCCTCTGGCAGCAGGAAGAAGGGCTGAATCCATGATCCTTTTTGTTGCCTTGTTCTCACACGGTTCTGAAGTGCGCAGTCAGCACTGCTTGACAGCAGTCTGGGCACGCAGCTTTTCTGCTGGACACCAGCCTTGTACAGCCGCAGAAGAAGCGATGCAAGCACGAGCCCATGTAGGAGGCGATGCTGAGCCCGCCTGGCCAGAGGGGCCACAGCCAGCCTGCAGCTGCCTCCCGCACACCTGCCCAGGTTAGCTGGCTGGTGCCGGCTCCTGTGGAGGAGCTGCTGTCCTCTGGAGAGTCCTCCATGCCCATCACCAAGTCCTGCCAAGAGAGCTGTGAAAAGGTCCTGTCCTTTCCTCCTGAAAGGACCAGAGCAGTGGGGAACCCCCAGAGCTCTGCAAGGGGACAGCTAAAGGCCTCCCAAAGGCCCTCCTGGAGGGCTGCAAAGGCAGAGGGGCCAAAGGCACACAAGTAGGATGGATCTAGGTGGGATGCTTTGGGAGGGAGCAGCGTTGCAGCTGTGAAGAAAGCTGCGGTGTGTGGGGCGGAGAGAGCAATGCCAAGAGCCCAGAAAGAAATCCACTGCCCACCTGGTGCCCTGACCCACCTCCCCGGGGTTACCTTAGTGCAACAAGGCCAAATCTATGTTT
The DNA here is from genome assembly GCA_034783095.1 of Forpus spengeli. NCBI lineage: Eukaryota > Metazoa > Chordata > Aves > Psittaciformes > Psittacidae > Forpus > Forpus spengeli. Next base: position 5,061 of record JAVHMY010114695.1, read on the forward strand.
CCACAGGACCAACCTGCTGGCTGCCGGCCCCCCACTGACTGAGGAAGGAGCGGGCGTACCATCGTGCTGGTGAGGATGAAGCCCGTTGACCAATTTTACAATCTGAGCATCTGGGGGGAAAAAAGGAAGAGTGATGTCCATTCAGGACTGCTCTTGCAGCCTCCACTAGGGTTCACTCATTTACTTGGAGCCATTTCTATGACAGAGAGAAAACATATCAAGACTAGACATGGGAAATCCAACTGGGGTCTTCCCACCAGGTCTGCCCCTGTCACAGCAAGACCTTGTCTTCATACCCGCTAGGGCCTCCATTTCATAGAATCAGCAAATGGCAGAATGGTTTGGCTTGGAAGGGACCTCAACGATGATCTAGTTCCAAGCACCTGACACAGGCAGGGACACCTTCCACTAGACCAGGCTGCTCAAAGCCCCGTCCAACCTGGCCAGGAACACTTGCAGGGAGGGGGCATCCACCGCTTCTCTGGGCAGCCTGGTCCAGTATCTCTCCTGGACCCTCACCGTCAACAAATTCTTTCTAATATCGACTCTAAATCTACCCTCTTTCAGTTTAAAACTGCTGCCCCTCACCCTGTCACTACACTCCCTGATAAGGAGTTGTCCCCCCATCTTCCCTGCAGGCCCCCTTTAGGTCCTCTTCTCTGTATCACCCGGCTACAGAGAGCAGACACGTGGCAGTTTACATCCGGGCAGCAGCCTAAAGCCCAGCAGGGGAAGGTAAGGACTGATGGGGGGTAGTTCACGTTCAACAGCACTGAATGACGCAGGTAGTGATTGTCTCCTAGGACAGAAAGACTCAGGAGGAGAAGAAGAACAACAGGAGAACCGGGAAAAGGAAGTGTATTCTGAACACGTTTTACTACTGGCTGTTACCTGACATAAAAGAGTAAATAGGCTTGCTGCCCGAGAACTGTGTTTATGTCACAACAATCCACAGACGTATCATCCATCTGGTACCACAGTCCATCGCTGGCCTGTAAAAAAAAGGCAAGGCTATCTGGAGAGGAACTGCATGGTTTCTCCAGAACAACACAGGCAGAAAACTACAGAAGGAAGAGTACACCAAAAGATACCCAATCCGGCCGGTAAGGAGGCCTTCTCCCCCACAACCTTGGCTACCAAAACCACCGCCATCAAAGTTTGCCTTCCCCAGCACACATTCTTCCCTGTTACGACGGAAGTGGCTCTTTACCTTTGCGTAGCAGAAATAGTGTCCTGCACGAGGGCTGCCACCGCTGTGCACCAGGACAGCATATAAGGCATAGAAGAGCGGTTCGCCAGCTGCCTGGGACATGTATGGCCGGAGATCCAAGTACTGGGGATACTGCACAAACTGCGGAGAGACCAAGAGGGCTTAGAGAGGACCCTGGCATACTACATGAAATAGCCTGCCAGGACCAGGGGCCAGCGGTGTAGAAATACATCTTTGGGGCTCATCAACACTTGCTTTCCCCTGAAGCAATACTTAATGCCTTGGGTGGCAGGGAACTGTTCTGGGCCAAAGCAACTCTGTTGCAGCAGAGCATGTGCTTGCCTTCCCACGGGAAGTCTCCTCTGCCCAGAAGGGGACACGAGAAGCTCAACCTGCACAGCTTGTGACAGTGTCCTGCTTTGGGAAATCTCCTGCTCCAGGAAGAGAAAGAAAGTTGCCCTCCGATTGCGTACACACCTTGCTGATCTTCTTGCCAGTGCTATCAAACCTTTTCAGACACAGCGTGAGAACCCTGGGTGCATCATCGATTGTAAACCTCTTGAGGGCGGTAACCATCTTGTCACACCTTGAAACCAAGCAGAGCACCAAGCATTGAAATGCACCCGATCTTGCCCCAAGAAGGCCAGACAACCTTTCCCGTCTCACACATCCTTACGCTATTTTAAGACTCTTCAGTGCCGTAAGGCCATAGGAAAAAAGAGCTGTGTCTCATTCTTGTGCATTGAAGCTATGTGAAAAGATGACTTATGCTCGATGACAGGCAGCACCTTCACGCAGGAACGAGTATTAATGTGTTGTTAGTAATCGTCTTACTTGCTACATTTAAAGCAGTTTTCACCAGCCAGTTGCTCAGGTTTCACAAAGTCCTCCAGAGCGGCGGTGACAGATGAGGCTGCCTGGAGGAGGGAGAAAGGAGAGCTCTGAGCTCGGGGAAATGCCCTTGCCCAAACACTTAGGAGGAGTTGCCCACAAGACCCAGGTAGCTGCCGCTGAGGAGACCCACGGTCAACCCGCAAACAGTGCCCGGGAGGTGGCAGCGAGAGGGTACTATGCTGAACTTTTCCCTCATTTCCAAGAGATTCCCGGCGCTATCAAGAGCTCCCTCGCTGTGCCACCGCTCAGTTCAGCTACCGATGGTGTGCAGGGTCATCAGTAGTGAAAACAACACAACCCACCAGCCTAGGAGCCAGACGCATGTTGTCGGAGGGCAAAGGGAAGAAGGATGAGAGTCCCTCAAGGGTGCAGAGAGGATAATGCATGCTTGTGCAGCTTAAAGTCAGCACCTCCAGGGAGACCACTGCCATGGCCTCCGCAGAAGGACACCGTCCATATCACTTCCCACCCCCCACCAAGCTCTCTTGTTTTCCCAGGGCACTTTTTGAAGCCAGCTGCATTGATTCCGGAAAGCTACAAAGGGCTTGGGATGTCTTGAAGCACAGTGACAAACCCTCTTACTTTGATATCCAAAGGAACATCCAGGAAGGCCTCGTAGGAATCGGAAACCGCTTTGCAGCTCCAGCACGTGACTGGAAGGCAAATGGAAATGCTCGGTGACAGGGGAAGTTGACTGACTGTGCCGCTTTACGCTCTTCATAGCTACTACGCCAGCCACGCGCTCAGCTGTTTCTCACAGGCAGACACAAGGGCACAGACAAGTCCAAGCAGAGCAATAGTTGTGGAAACATACCTCTGGATCTCAGAAAGCCCCCAAATATTTGATGGACGATGGTAGTTGATTCCCAGCTGGAAAGAAATGGTAAGGCAGACAGTTATCTCCTCCAGGAGCTTCCCTTTGTCTGAAAGCCCTGGGTGTAGAGTTTCCTTGATGGGGGTACATCAAGGAGGCCAAAAGGCTCGGGAACATGGAAAGGTCATTTGCTTGTGCTTACTCGCTGCTTCCACTCAGACAAGCCCTCTGCATGGCATTGACAGTGCAGCGTAAGAAGGCGTGGGCGTCCTCCTGCATGCCAAGCTCAAACTGTTCTCCTATTACTAAGGAAGAAGTAGTTACTACTTCAGTCCTATAAGAACGGAGGAGAACAGGTCAAAGCACCTGAGATGACTCACGTGGGAGGGCATTGATGACAGCCCAGGGCTGGATGGCACTGGCTGAGGTGTGCAGGACATTGTTAACATGCGCTTCCATGATGCACATCATGCAGAAGCCTTGCTGGCGACCTGAAGAGGGAGGGAGGGAGGGAGGGAGAGAGAGGGGGAAGCTTCTCAGGTTAGCAAAATGTCCATAGCGATGGGAAACCTAATGGCGATCCTGGAGTTCTAACAACAGTCTCCACTCCTCCCAAGGCACCAAGGGCCCAGCAAGCCCAGGACATCTTAGTGCACGGAAAACATTCTTGGGAGGCATGCTGCACTGACACAAGTTTTCTGTGCAATCCGCAAAGGGACTTTAACTTGCAGGAATAGGGAACGACCCCCGGGACTAGAACGAGGCGTCTTTCTGACAGTGAACACACCTCAATACGACAAGCGGCTTCTAAGCTTGAGTGTTCCAAGAACACCAACCTGGGGGCGGCTGACAAAGAAGGGCTACTTTTCTCCTACATGCAGTTCCAGGTTCTGGGGATCCGTGGGAAGTGCCCAACAGATGGACAAGGAGATGTGCCTGTAAGTACTCACAGTACTTGGCGTGCTCCCGAGAGAGCAGGTAGTTGGCAAGAGGGGGAGTGTACGTCAGGCACTGCAGGACGGAGTTGAGGAAGCAGGTATTGCTCAGGTTGTAGAGGCCTGCTCCAGCTCTCTCTCTTTGCTGCCAGTCCATGCGAATCTTCTCTGGGCAAAAGAGGATCCTTTGTGACAGAGCCATTCCCTCGGCAGCGACTACAGAGAAATGACATTTGAAAAGAGATGAGACGATATTCTTGCACAAAAGCGGGTTTGGAAAGTTGAGTTCTCTGCAGGAGCAGCCAGGACAAGCAGCTCTAACCTTCAGGCCAGAAACACCGGGGGAAGCCTGACACTGCCACTGGAACTTACTGGTCAGGCAAGAGTTTTGGAAAATCGCCTGTTCACCTGCTTGCTTTGTCGGCAGTCCAACAAACCCACACTCTGATTTCTGGGCTCGGGCTACCTGCCTTTCCCTCTGGAGTCTTGGACTTTCAGGTCAAATCTTCCCTCTTCCTGATTGTAACTTGACAAAAACAAGCAAGCACACAGCCCAGAAGGGAACCCTACTGACGTCAGGTCGTTCTATGAGCAACGTTATCTTTCAGAGTCTTGTCTAGAATGGCAGAGGAGTGACAAAATGCGTTTTCCTGCGTCCAATCAAAAACACCTGGGTAGGTCTGGCTGCTCTCAGGAAACGCCCCAGCATTCCCTCTAGGCTGTCAGCACATCCCCATTCAGGGATGGAGTGGCAGCTGTGTCCACCGCATTTGGGAATTCACAAAGCCCAAGCCTGCTGGTGAAGCCGTTACTCACAGGAGTCGTTCTCCATTGCGGCCATCGCTCCTCCCAGGGACAGAGGGGAAAGCTTTGGGTGCCAAAGGATGTCCGGACGCGCTCCAGAAAGAGAAGATCAGCGCCAATCCCGTCACCTGATTGCAATGAAATAGCTGTAGCTCAACAAAAGTATTAAAACCAAGCACAAACGAAACCCACAGAACAGCACCCGCCATCAAAAGTGTTTCAGTGGTAGTTTTCACTGCTGCAGAGCTGCAGGCTGACGGCATTACCACCACTTTCACAGGGCCCCAAGTCACCGCAGCTTCAAAGGCCCTTCTGCACGACTCCAATGCACATTCCCTTCTCGGAAGAGCACCTGCCACTTACCTGTGGCTACTGTTAGCAGCAGAGCCCTCTGGCTCTCCAGCCCACACTTTCCCACCTTGTCTGCAGGAGTGACTGGCTTTTGGCCGCTACTTGACCAGCTGCCTTTGCCAGGCTCCTATTTCAGTCTCCCTTCGTACCCCATCAGTCAAGGAGGGCTTCTGGTCAGTCTAAGCTGAGCTCAATGCCTCTGACTGCCACCTCCCTACTTACCTAGCCTAGGCTACGGCAAAGGGAGAAGAATTAGCAAAGAGGAGCTCTACCCATAGCGCCTACCTGGCCAGCCTAGAAAAGTGGAAGAGCTCAGCATACAGCTTGGGAGGTAGAGACCCGCCTATGCTTTTATCCCCTATCTGCCTCCTCTAGGATCTGTCCCAAAAGTCAAATCGTAATCACCTTTGAGAGAGGATGGAAGATGAGGAGCGGTCAGCAGTAAACGATAAATGCTCGAAAACAGGTAGACACGCAAGTAGCCAAAGTAGGAGCTGACGTCTCCCGAAGGGCAGCTCAGCCCAACTGGCTTTTGCCATCCTGCTGTTTGGGATATCAAGCCCTGGCCAGGTGAGGTCACAAGCGCCGGGCGGGTGCCGCATAACTGCCCCTTTGTGACCCGGGGCCACACGGGGACACACTGCGGCCACGCAGCTGCCACAGCCCTGGAACGTGCCGTGTCACAAAGGGCCTCGCCCTGGCAACCCTATAAAAGCAGAGCACGATGCCCTGGCGGGACAGTGTGGTCGCCCGCTACAGCGCGTAAGCACCACCATGGCCCGGGTCCCACGCAACAGGAGCCCTCGCAGGAGGCAGCGGCTTCGCCGTGGCTTAAGCCGGTGCCAGACCTGCCAGCGGAGCCACACTGGACGTCCGCAGAAGAGGTCCCAACGCCGGCGTGGGGCTCAAAGCCGCCGGCACGGTCAGCGCCATTGCTGGCGTGGGACACAGAGACGCCGCTGCTGAGCTTGCCTCAGCAGTGCCAATGGGAAGAGCCGGTGTCCCTCAGAGGCCGGGTCAGCATGGCCCTG
>JAVHMY010115145.1:0-11055 GCA_034783095.1 Forpus spengeli
TTTTGTTCTTTGAACAGAAAGTCGATCTCGGCTAATGTGCCTTCCACATCACAGAAGTCTGGTAGGGCACCGAAAAAGCCCAGGCGGCCCTTGCCTTCGCCCTCAGTCGTGACCTTGCCGAAATATTGGTTGATGTCTCTCGCTAATTGGCGACCCTCTTTGCCGCTTCCTGCAATAGGAGGTCCGGGAGTTGTTACTGAGAGAATAGCTGCAGCACGTGAGTCCATGTTTAGCAAGTTATTGTGCCTGAAAGGGATTCTCCCATGGAGCATAAAAAAGTCTCACCTCTATCGGTACCAACTTGATCCATCGACTCAATTGTAGCTTCAAGTGACCACTCTGGAGTCGGGAAGCCAGATTCCTCGCCATATTTTTCAATAGCATCACGGTAAACTTGCGGAATGGCGTGGTGGTGTGTGTCAATACGCCTGGCCCAAATACCTGCAGACAGAACCACTGCGATGGCAAGCACACGGGTAGACTGAATTAAAGTAGGAAAACGCATGGTGCCAGCTACAGAAGACTTTGGGGAAAAGATGTCAGACAATGAACAAAACGAAAAGACAGGAGAATACAACTAACAAAGTCGATAAAGTAAATATGCCTCTATATTCTCAAGCGCGGAGAAGAAGGCTTTTATATCTTTTTGCCCCTTCTAATCATCAAGGTAATTTGGGGTCCTCGACTGGGATCAAGGCATAGAACTCCTGCCTTGATATCTTTTCCATGCTACGGAACAAGGGCCCAATCCACTAGTATATAAATCAGGAGCTAGCTATAATGCGCTGATGTTCCCAGTAGTCAATCTTTGTAAAATTTACAAATAAGGATTCATATGTCCAAGAATAGCAGACAAGGAGATGGAGCCTCTATTTGGGCTACCCTGGCACGTGTGGAGTTGCGCTTGTTCCTGACTAGGTCTTCATAGGGTCGGTAAATAATCATCATACATATCATGTACATGAGCCTTGTAAGCTAGCCAAATTGGAGAATCAATAGCACAACGATTCAGCCTTAACATCCGTAGACCCCTGTCTAAGATGAGCGATAAGCGTTTAGATAAGGGTCTCCGGATGGCCCCGAACTCCTTCATTGGAAGTGGGGGAAGGGGTAAGTAATCTCGGACTCCACATCAATTACGGAAGACACTAACGTCCTACTAGTAGTAGTTCCATAAGATGGAAATCCTGTTCCCAGCTAAAAGTTAGTTGCTTCTATCCTAGACTTTAATTAATTTCTCAAATCTCCCAGGGCACACCATTGACCACTTAGAGAAGGGCAGCTCACCCCGCGCCTGTTATTTTAGATCAATGCTTCACACAGCACTAAATCTCAGTTATAGCTTGTAGCTTCATAATCCTCCCCTAAGAAACTTTGGCATCGGGAATGGTATGTCACTGTCTACGACTTGTAAAACGGTTGACCACAATTGTGCGGCCGCATCCTAACTGCTCCAAGAAGAATTCTACTTTGTTTTCTTATGAAGTAGAGTTGAGCGAACAGCAGTGTCCTTTGCTTCATGTTCTTAGGGACTTCCGCCACCCTAGAACATAGGTTCTCTCTGGCCTCATGACTACACCAGCACCGATAAACGGGGCACTGTTCCCCATCAAGCATCGTCGGAAATGCGTGCGTTCGAAAGCCGGGTGTCTAACTTGCCGCTCTAAGCGTAAGAAGTGCGACGAAATGAAGCCGGTCTGTGGAGACTGCAGTCGTACTCAACAAGAATGTATCTGGCCACAAACCGAACAATCAGACGGTCGTATCCAGCTGTACAAACCCGGGGCCGACATCTCCAATGAAACGGATGCGAAGCAGCCAACAGAGGCTGATAATCGACTGAGCATATTGCAAGCGTACCTCAAGGGCCTCAAAGCCAACCCTGGGGCGTTAGGATACTTGTCCAGCACAAACCTAGTGATTCCTGTAGCAGCTACGTTAGATCTGCCGTCAACGCTGCCGTCCTCATCACTGCGACCAGCATTAACGTATGGCCATCTATCTAATCTAAGCGACGTCTCGCGCCGGCTGTACCAACACTACTGCGACTTCACCGCCGAGACGCTGGTGCGAGGCCCTAGTCTCGACGGCAACCCTTTCCTCACTCATATCTTGCCGCTAGCTCAGTCTGACTGGCTGTTTATGAATACTGTTCTAGCGCTTGGGGGCGCTCATCTGTCAGTAAACGTTCCCTCAGCCGCTGAATTAGAGGTCGCCACGCGTACACATTATGCGGGCGTCCTCACGGGGCTGAGGGACCTATTCGCGGACAACACACAGCCCGAGGTAAGCGACCCGGGGATAGTGAGGCTCTTATTAGCGCTCTTGCTGCTATGTCTTTTCGAGGTATGTACACCATTCAAGTCATTGAGAATTCCGCTAATATAAATACCATGGCTAACTGGGCATCGCAATCTGAAAGGGTGTTCACGGAGCCACGCACGGCGCAGTATATCACCACCTGCAGGCTAGCCGTGCCTACGCTCTGAGACTTGCATCAAATCTAACTGAATGCAACAGTCATGGGCTCAATAATCTCCACGGACTCGTGCTCGAATTATACGCCTTCCTTGCCCTAAAGCTGGCTGTCACCCCACGCGGACATCTACATGACCAACCCGTACAATTGGATCCGTTCTTGCACTCTCTCGAATTTCTTCGCCGCTATAGGACTCGCGGCTTCATGATAGGTTTCGGTCAGGAAGTCTTCGAGATGATACCGTCCGTGGCCCATTTGGTGGAGAGTCGGCGCTGGTTAGAAGACGCTCAAGACGAAGAGCCCGAGCTGGACTACAGCCAAAAAGCGTCCACACTGCAAACATTGTATAGAGACCTACTGACCAAGCTTCATAATATTGACGCGTCGATCGATAACTTTGACGACCTGCGCCCCCGACAGGAGCGAGCCGCGGCGACTACTGTGTACCAGAATGCCCCTATCTTGTACCTTCACTCGAGCTTCAACACTAATATGCTTAACAATGCAGAGCTCATGACTGGAATTGACGTATTGATCAAACAGTCAGTTGCCTCCTTTCTCTTTCTCTTCTGCGGTGAATCGCCTTTCCGCCGCATGCTGCTGTGGCCAGCTATGATCATCGCTTCATGTGCAAGGCAGCGGCAGCAGAGGGAGGGGTTCAGGATGGCGCTCAGGGTGGAAGAACGTACTCCAGGTGCGGTAAAGGAGTGTGCACGACTGATTGAGGCACTATGGGAAGATCCAGATCCTCGCACCTTCGGACCCAGAGGTTTATCGCTCATCATGAGGAGGCATGGGGTTAGTTTAAGCATGTGTTGATCACGATAATCAGTGAAATCATACAAAATTCGTGAATTCTTGATGGCCTGGAGGCGAGAACAACCCAATGAGAAACCCCAGTTTACTGACTAACACCTTAATTATCCCCTTGACTACCGTAAGGCTCCAAAGACGTACCAACAGGAATATACACGCTAATAAGTAAATAATTTAGAAAGGGAATATAGATACTAATACACAGGCAAATATACTTCCTAATATATGATTAACTAAGAGTCTTATCAAAAACTCAAAATATAGTTTATAAGCACAGTCTATACTTAGAGAATACACACTTGGAGCCTTATAGTAACCAAAGGGATAGTATAGTATACAAAGAAAAGATTCTCTTCGACAGCATTAAATAATCAACCTTATTTATTGGACTAACTAGAGAAGAACTAACACATGACGTAGCCTAATTAGTCCCATGACTATTACCATAATTGGGGCTTCTTGCAGAGTATCCTTCGATCCGAGTGCTGTCTAAGTCTTCACTGCTTCTGCGATTGCCCTGTATAAATATTAGTGCAGGTAGGCACTATTGCGTAACAGGAGTGCACGATTTTATCTTTTGAGAGGGTTCTCTTTCTGATCTAACTCGTCCATTAATCAATAGTGAATCCTATAGTTCTTGGACAATAATATCTAGTGCAGGCTGGTTCTAGTGAGTAAGCTTATATTGATTATTATTTGTGACTCTTATCATACATCATCATCAACTTTAACTTCCTTGACCCGCGCATCCTCGAGATTCAAATCGGCTTTTCCATAGACGATTTACGGCCGCCAGCTCCCCTTCCTCTTTTTTTTTATTACGATCTAGTGATAGCTTCAATGAGTCTAAATCAGCCTCAGACACCGTCAGCATTCTATCCAGTAATGGAGCCATCGCAAGTACAAGCTGATAAGCTGTGTCGCTTTTGACTAATTTTAACATGGTTGAGTTGGCAATTAGACGGGCATCATCTTTTTTCAACAATTCAGCAACTGCCCACTCATGCACTGTAGGAAAGTGTCGACCCTTTCGAATTGACTCTAAAGTGATTGGGTCAAGGTCTAGATGGCCATCATGTGCTTTTAGCAATTCTTCAGTTGCCCACATGTTCATTCCGACATGGGACCGAATTCGTAATAACCAGTCCACAATCAACTCGTTATAGTCGGTAGTAAATGACGACTTCAGCGACTGCAATGTCTCTTGACTGGATCCTTCCAAATCTTGCTCAATAAGCCATCTCATCAGGTCCGAGGCACGAGAGACTCGTTCATTTTCATGAGTCCCGTCAAATATGTGAGCAAAATCAACAAGGCTGAAATGCCATACCGCTTGTCTCTTCTCAGCCTCCCTTTTCTGTATCTCTGGAAGGCGATGCAGAACTCCCCGAAGACGTTCAGTCCACGAATGTTGCTTTTGAATCATTTGCGATAAGGCCTGACTAGAACACATCAGCGGCGGGGATGGCCACAGGTGAGTCGAAGCAAAGCGGTGGCCAAAGTAGCAGATACCTTCGGAGCCATGTTCGATAGGCTGTGCTGCTATCATAACCGCTAAGTCAAATATTAGTTGCCGATCTCTTTGAATGGGAGGTAATCGTAGACATCGCTTGTTTGCTGACTCCCAGAGATCCTCTTGTAGATTACCTGCGGAAGCTATCTCCCCGACCTTAGGGAGAATCGATGCTATATAAGAGGTCTCGCCGTCAACATCATCGTTGCGATTTCTGACAGCGGAGACGCAATCATCCGAAAGGTATTGTTCATTCTGGACTCGAGGCATTGATTTGCTTCCGCTTCTTCCATAGTGACGCATATAGATGTTCTTTGCAATTACCGCTGAATCTCTCTTTTTCTGTGAGTTCTGCGTGTCATTGTGTACGCACTTAGAAGTGGTCGTGGATATCAATGCGTTTGTTTTGCGCAATCCTTCTTTGATGGCTCTTGGCGATGACTCCTTGGCTTCCCCTTCGACTTTGTCTTTTTTCTCGATGAAAATAAACGTTATGGATCCCTCCTGTTGAATCTCTCGCTTGAATCTCGAAGACTTCCGTAACCTAGTGAAGACATTTCGGTTCAGAAACCTCCTTTGACCCTTACTAGTGGGTTCGAATACGTATGCTTCCTCGAGCTCCATTACCCAAGATGTTTGAACCACATTGTACACCTTGCAATATTTTTCATTCCGGATAAGGGTTCCTAGCTCAATTGTATCGTTTTCAGGAGCTTTGCTAATTACTGGTATTAATTCGTTCGTGCCCTCTCCTTCTATGTCCTCCCGCCCGGTAGAATGAGGTGTCATTGCACTGATAATAACTAGCCGCGCTAGAATTGAAAATTTTCGAGAACTCTGTGAATATTGCAAAAGTAATTTCGCACAGATCCCTTGTTGGAAACGAGGGAGTGGATTATATCTGGCACCGTTATGATGAACCAAAATCAGACAATGTCACTAAAATATGCAAACATCAGATATCGCTTGGTAATTGACTAAGGTCAGGAAGCTGGTTTAAATATTCAGTGGCTCTCTCCTTCAGGGACAGGGCTCACTATCTCTCCCTAAGTATCTTTTTGTACCTATACCTAAGGAGCCTACGTGCGCTCTAGGTTGCTTTTCAGCTCCCCAAGACAAGGCACACTAAAGGCCAGTTTAATCACCCACCGCATTCGTCGCGTTAGAGCCTTGTTCAGCACATTTGCTACTGCCATGGTCCTGAGGACCTACAAGTTTGTTCAGGCTCTTGATTGATCCTTTTTCTTGCGACCAGCCTTTCTTACACAATCGATTCCAAGGATCTTCTCCCGATGACTGCAGCAAGTATCGACTTACAGAGTCATAGGTCGAACTAGTCCAGTGCTCGTTTTGCTTTTCAAGGAGCCCCTTCTGCAGTTGGTTAGAATTGCCGCTACTCGTTTCGTGTGGCGCCATTAGCGATGCAGGCTAGTGTCCCTAAAAGGCCTAGTTAGAACTGTCCCGATCAGATAGTCCGTGGATATAGATAAGACCTTGTGTGATTTCTATAGTTTTTTTTTTTTTCTCCTCGGCGACTCTGATTATCTTTATAAGGGAAAGCGAGAAATCCTGCTCGTCGTGTATTATTTTTTCAGCATCGTCAAACCTCTACACATTATATATGTGTATACACCTAGAGTAGTATGTTCATTCCGTTCACTATAAGGAAAGCACGAGATGAGAAATTTCTCAGGCACTCCTACTCTTACAATACGATCGCCTAGCCTTGTGATCTTCTTGGTGGCCCAAATATCATCCATAACGCTATAGGTGGCCCAAGAGAAAATCGGGAATAAAAGGTTGATAGCATCTACATAGTAATTAGCGGCCCAGAAACAATAGCGTGGTTAATGGGCAAGTCAGAGACCGTTCTGTCTCGCTTAGGGACTGACATTTGCGGACATCATTTCTATTTGGTGGCCCATATTTCCTGGGTGTATTCAAAGTGTCTGCTGACGTGGCTTGAAAACGCCTTGTTCGCCTTGCATGGATTCATAATGGCAACCTGTCCTCTCTTCATTGGTGGCCCATACAATCGGCCGATTTCGACCAAGCATACGTCAGAAAAGATCCAGCTGGGATTGGAGGCCCAAGGTCGAGTCCCTCGGGGGTGAGACGTAAACTAAGGTACCCATACGGTCTCGATACAATTGCCATCTACACAAACACACCTCAAAGCCAGTAGAGTGCTACACATAAGATGCAGAGTATTCCCTTCGACTTTTCTCCCTTTTCTTTGTTCCACCATCTCCCCCCGTTTGGACGGGCAAGGCAAGTGGGCCGAGCAGCCACCTTGCCCCTGGAAGACTAGTTGCAAGAACGTAAATAAGTAAGTCGTCATAGTCGGTATAAAACAGCTTGCGCGCTTAATTTTCCTGCTTATTACTACATAGATTTGGAAAGTTGCAATCGCTAACGTATTGAATCTCAGTTCCCTAACGCCCCTGGGAAGGGGCTAGAGCTATTCCGAGTAGCCATCATGATCGTCGCATAAGAACGGAAGACCCATGAGCCTTCCAGGATACGAACAGTGCCTCACAGAGCGATTGGTCTGGCTATGACGTTGGGGATCCTGCACTCTTCGATGCAACAAGTTTAAGATTTGTTCCCCCGCAATCTTTCTTTGGTATCAATGAGAGTGCTGTTGGTCCTGCCGCATCCAGTCCATGTGATTATTCGTTTTCAGTTCAGTGGTCATATCTAAATTCTCATCAGCTTCATCAATCTCCTTCCAACAATTCCATCGAAACACATCTGTTCAGTTCCGTGGTCGACGACCTACCTCAGTTCCCTTCGGCCACATTTCCAGGTCCCAATAATACTCTCACGAAAGCCATAGCAGAGAGCAGTAGCTATACCCCTAATGAAGATCAAGTTTATTCAGTCCGCCATTTGCCAGCTCATGATCAAACAGTCTCGTCGACGGAGACAAGCTCCTGGCCAAGTGGCAATACGACTATTAGCTGCAGCAACAGCACGGTTCCTTGGCTGGACTCAGATGGTACTTCCTCAGCAGCCCCATCGCTATCTCCTGGTTTGAGTTCTTTTCAATCAGATCACGAGCTCTCTTCTGTACCATTAATAGGGAGCTCAGAGCCTCTTCATCCTACTCTCGTTCAAAATCCCTGGAACTTCCCTCCTTCAACCACGAGTAGCCAATTTCAATCGTCACAGCTTTCTGTTCAGTCTACAGCGGCACATTCTTTACAGGCAGAATTACCTAGCCCTCAGGTTTTGTCTGAACCCCAGCAGTCTCAGAAGTGTTCTCTTACACCACAACCATCGAAACAGACTTGCATTTATCCAGGCTGTGGCGTTGTCTTCTCAAGCGACTTGGAAAGAAGGTATGTTGTATATTCAACATTGTATTCCGACGTCATTGTAACACTCTTTAGGGAGCATATGAAAACACATCGAAAGTTCCACTGTGGTCGCGGAGGTTGCCAACAAGCTTTTAAATACGCGAAAGACCTACGGAGACATCTCGACACCAAGCGCCACCGCGACAAAAGAACGTTATTGTTTCGCTGTTCTTGCGGCTCCGCTCCTGAGAGTCGCAAGTATCGTCACCGAAATCATGTCCTCACTTGCAAGAGATTGAACCAACATGGGCCAGAGCAGCCTTTTTCTTGCAAGTGTGGTCATGAAGATCAGAATAGAGAGAGCTATATTGATCACCTGAAGAATTGCGAGCACTGAATTACACCCAACGACCTAGCTATAAAGAAAGATGTGAAGTTGAAGATATCTCATGAAGCGATGAACAAAATACTTTGAAAAAAAGGGTAAAACCAAAGCGAAAAGAAAAAAAAAAAAAAGGATAACATCTCCTACGAATTCTTGAGGGGCCTTTACGATATGACGACCACTGAAAGAAGATAATCGCAGCAAATGTGAAATCCTGTTCCATCTCGGAGGCCTTGGGAACCCTTGACTACGGATGATCAATTGGCATAGCCGCACATTCTGGGCACCATCGCCTACGATGGCCTTAGAATGGTGCGATGAAATCTTAGATCTTTACCAGGACTTACTATCTATCGAGCTAGATACCAAAGCAACGTAAGTACACTATGTTCTTGCACATCATAAGATCGTTGGCTAATTTGGCAGTTTATGGCGCTTACAATATTTAGCTAGCTACCCCGAGGAAGCCGCGCGTGGCAGCTTAAATCTCTTCTTCACGAACCTAGACCCAGATTGGGGTAGTTAGTGAGTCTCTGTCTTTTCTAGTTCGAATTTTCCAAGCTGATAAGAAGATGAAGTGTTGTTCGACAGATCATATTAGATCAATTATATCAAGCATCTTTTTTCAAAGATGTTAAAGCACGAGCGTTGAGCGACACAGATGTGTACCTGGTTGAGTGGATTGATCCCGACATACACAACAAATACCGTGCAACCTTTTTAAGGGATACTAAGGCACGGTTGTTGAGCGAGAAAGATGTGTACCTGGTAGAGTGGATTGATCCCGATATAGGTAACGAACAATATTACTCGCGCTTACCGAGTCTTGATTATGATAGCACAGCTGAGAAGAGGTCCTCGAGACCTCACGCTAGTCCTCGAGACTGCCTCACGCTACGGCTCAATGACCACCCAGCAATGCTGATGAAGCATCGCAAGTCAAGGTGGGCAGAGCAAATACGCCCTAAGTCTCTCTTCCATTACGGCTTATACTGCCGTAGCAATACTAGTTAAGTATTGCAGGTTAAGATAGGCAGAGCAGATATATCCTCGAGACTTCCTCATATTATGGCTCATAACGCCGTGACAATGCTAGTTAAGCATTGCAAGTTAGGATGTACAGAGTAGATATATCCTCGAGACTGCCTTATGCTATGGCTCAATGACTACCCAGCAATGCTGATGAAGCATCGCAAGTCAAGGTGGGCAGAGCAGATACACCCCAAGTCTCTCTTGCGTTACGGCTCATACTGCCGTAGCAATGCTAGTTAAGCATTGCAAGTTAGGATGGACAGAGCAGATATATCCTCGAGACTGCCTTATGCTATAGCTCAATGACTACCCAGCAATGCTGATAAAGCATCGCAAGTCAAGGTGGGCAGAGCAGATATACCCTAAGTCTCTCTTCCGTTATAGCTCATACTGTCGTAGCAATGCTAGTTAAGTATTGCAAGTTAGGATAGACAGAGCAGATATATCCTCGAGGCATCCTCACGTCACGGCTCATAACGCCGTGACAATGCTACTTAAGCATCGCAAGTGGAGGTGAGCAGGGCATATCACTATCTGTCAAATTTGGGATGACCTGAGGATCATTATTGACGGATACACGGTCCTGACTTTCCAACGTGGAAATTTCCTACACACAGGGCGAATCAAAGCACGCCTGTTTCCCTGTGTAACCGCCTTATCCCTATTGATTTGGATATAGTAAACTAAGATAGTTCACTATAAAGAGAATAAGGATTATTGAATCATTCCTCACAAACGAGTCCCATTCCTACATGATGTCTACATGCCCCTAAAACAGCAGCTGGCTTACTTGTTCTCTAACAGTCCCTCTTTAGTTTCCAGCACTTGCAATATAAGCCCCGCACGAGCAATGGAGCAGTGCTCTTCGGCAGTCAGAAGTGCGCAAACAACATACTGCCAGCAGCAAACTCAGCGGCAAAGCCCGAGAACACATGCGTAACCTCTGTATTTCTCTAGCCATGCCGAGTCTCACCAGCTTGTCTAGCGAGTGCTACTCTGTAGAACTTCAGTTCGGCAACCTGGACTCGAGAATAGCCTGAAGTCATCCGGTCTCCACAATAGCTCCGACCACCCCTCAGATGCAACGGCGCACTCTGTGTCGCTCGCTTGGACGCGGAAACGCGGAGCTACTCCAACCTGACGTCTTATTCGGAAGGTATAAAAAGCTCATCCTCCCATGTTCCTCACAGATCACAGAAACTCTTTTCCCTCAAGCCATTATCGAAATAAAAAAGAAGCCTTTCCATTCAACATCGTGAACTTTCATCATGGCTGACGCCCCTTTCACCTTCGTCCCCCACGGGGCCACCATCCAAATCTTCAAAATCAAAGGCATCAACATCGTCCAAGGCTTCGACACCCAAGACCAATACATCCAGCACAACGGCCCCTTCTTCGGCGAAACCGTCGGCCGCGTCGCCAACCGCCTCAAAGGCGCTCAGCTTGACAACATCAACGGCAAGACTTGGTCGCTCCCCGCCAACGACCGCTCTAACTCTCTTCACGGCGGGTTCAAGGGCTGGGGTAA
>JAVHMY010115676.1:0-10977 GCA_034783095.1 Forpus spengeli
TGTGAGACGCTCACGTGTTCCATTCTGCGGAGGACAGCCAGGCGACTGGGGTTACGGAGGAGAAAGGGAGGGGAGAAGGAGAAAGAAGTGTCTGAGCTGGCGAGGTCTCCTGGCAGCTCCAAGAGCGAGAGCTGTGGTGAGTCCTGGGCCAATCGTATTTTATCCTTGTGCGCGTGGACAATGACTTTGCAGAATATATGATTATAAATATGTGTGTGTTTTAGCAATAAGGGGTCGTCTGTTTTCGACTTTACAGGCGTCCGTCTGCATCAATCTCCTCAAATGGTGACCCCGATGCGATCAGGAGAAGAAGACGACGTGATTGCGGGCCGAGAAAACGCTGGAATTGCTGGAAGAGCGTCCGGAGGAGACTTCAGCCGAACGATCGTCCAGCCAGCTGGACTGAGCGGACAACTTTCTCCCGGGAGACCAATCGCCCTGCTCGTTTGGAAGTAAGGTGAGCGGCTAGAAGGGTTAAAATGGGTGCCCAGATGTCTGTGGAAGAAGGGGCAATTGTACAAATGCTTTCTCGTATCTTCTCCGTGAGAGGGATTAAGTATGATTTAAATGCTTTACGTATGATGCTGAAGTGGCTTAAGAACCACGGTGCCCTCACTTCGAATGTAGAAGTCTTTGAAGTTAAAAATTGGGAAGAAATGGGAAAAGTCATTTGGGACTTTGCATCGCGTGGGGACACGAAAGCTCAGAAAGTCTCCACTACGTGGAGACTGGTGCTGGAAACGTTAAAAGCCCTTAAGGCGGAAAAGGAGGTGGCTGCCGCTGCAAAAATTTCAATTGGAGAAACCCTGGAAAAAAAGGAAAGTGTGTGTGGTGAGGTGGTAAATAATTCGGACAGTGATGAGGAATTAAACACTGAGGAGAGTGTTATTAATGAAGGCAACAATCAAACTTTTAAGTAGCCTGCCTCTCAAGCAGGGACCTATCCCCTCTGCACCTCCCCGTGAGGCAGACACATCCCCGGGAGAAGCTATAAAAAAAGCGATGGAAGGACATAAATGATAAAATGTTAAGCGAAGGTCTAAATCCTGTGGCTTTTCTGGTTACAGTCAAGCAAAATGCCCCAAACGTGTGTCAACCTTTCAATTGGGGTTTAATGAAAGAAGGACGGAAAACAGTAATGGCTAATGGACTGTCTGCTCCGTTTAGTCGGGCGTTATTGGAAAATGTATTCTCTGGCCAAATTTTAACGGGCTTTGACTGTACACAATTGGCTGCAATGATTTTAACCCCGACTCGGCGTCTGTTATGGAAGGTGAAATGGGCAGAATTATGTGAATTAGCGGCACTAAAAAATTTGGAGCGCCCAGGAGGAGATCCACAGTATTTGATCAACGCTGCACAAATGATGGGGACTGGTGACTTTGCAGATGTTAATAGACAAGCAGGGCTACCGGTGGAAGCATTACAGGAATCAGCTTCCTTAGCTCTGAAGGCAATGTTAACCTTGCCTGAAGTTGGAAAGCCAGAACAATCATTTACAAGTATAAGGCAGGCTAATACGGAGCCTTATGTGTCCTTTATTGATCGTCTGCGAGATGCTATTGAAAAGCAAATAGATAATGCTGATGCCAAAGGAGCATTGATAATGAAACTGGCCGTGGACAAATGCAAATGCAGACTGTAAAAAAAAAAATACTACAATTGATGCCAGGAAGAGTAACACTAGTAGATATGATAGAGGCCTGTAACAAAGTTGGATCTTTGGAGCATAAAACTACACTAATGGCCAATGCTTTCGCTGCAGCCGTGCGAATGGATCCAAAAATTGTTAAGAAATGTTATAAATGTGGTCAACCGTGACATTTGCAATTTCCGTGTAAAGAGGGGCAAAACAGAGTGGCAGTTGGGCCTAACATATGTCCTCGTTGTCATAAAGGGAGACATTATGCTAACCAATGTAGATCTCGTTTCACAAAGGAAGGTGTAGCTCTGCCACCTCAAGGTACCCCATCGCCGGGAAACTGCAAGAAGAGTGCGAGGAGCGGTGCGACGACCCCAACAGCTCCGAAAGGATCCCAGCACGGTGCCGAGAAGGATGTCTGGCAGAATTGCCGGCCCGAACAACTGGAAGTGCCGGAGTGGACGTCTCAACAGTAGAAACCATTCTACTATGGAACTGTCAGGTACGCCGTGTGCCATTGGTTAACGGGCTTAGTGCCCTGTTGTTGGGACGGTCTAGTATAACATTACAAGGAATTTTTGTGCTTCCCGGGGTGATTGATGCGGACTACACAGGTCGCATTTATGCTATGATTTGGACGCCGTCTCCACCAGTATCGATACAGGAAGGAAGCAGAATTGCACAGCTAGTCCCTTTTAAAGCAAATGTACCATGTAAGGTTAATCAACAGCGTGGCAATGCAGGGTTTGGATCTACGGGATTAGAAGCTCAAATTATGTGGTCAATGGAGATCAATAAAACAAAACCTAGTATATCAGTAGAGTTACAAAATGCAAAGAACAGGCCAGAAAAAATAAAATTACAAGCATTAGTGGATACTGGAGCAGATGTAACGGTTCTGTCGTGGGAGGACTGGCCTGTCACTCGGGAGCTTTCTGAGATGGATTCGAAACTGTTTGGTGTGGGAGGATTATCAAAAACTCGACAAAGCAAATATATGATCCAATTGATTTGTCAAAATTCAGTTTCTTATATCAAACCTTATGTAACCAATATCCCTATGAACCTGATAGGCAGGGATGCATTAAGTCAAATGGGATGTGTGCTTAGTACAGGAGACAATTTTGTGGCGCGGCCATTGACGGGCGACCATGCCTAAAACTGAAATGGAAAACAGAGGAACCGGTTTGGGTAGATCAATGGCCGCTGACTGAATCTAAGGTCGCCATCTTGAAACAGTTAGTACAGGAGCAATTGGAACAAGGGCACTTGGTGAATACCACGAGCCCTTGGAATACACCAGTTTTTGTCATTCCAAAAAAATCTGGGAAATGGAGACTGTTGCATGATTTAAGAAAAATAAATGAAGTAATGGAAAATATGGGAGCCCTTCAATTAGGGTTACCCACGCCTACTATGATTCCACAAGGATGGAACATTTTGATTATTGATTTAAAGGATTGTTTCTTTACAATATATTTAGACCCGAAAGATGCGGAAAAATTTGCCTTTTCTATCCCCACCATAAACAAACAGGAACCCATGGAACGTTATCATTGGGTAGTTCTGCCACAAGGAATGAAAAATTCTCCAACCATATGCCAATCCTATGTATCCCAAGCTCTAAAAGGGTTTAGACAACAAAATCCAGACTTGATTGTTTATCATTATATGGATGATATCTTGATAGCAGGGAAAAGAGAGTTATCTGAAAAGCTCCAGGAATTGACTACACAATTGTCTGATTTTGGTTTAAAAATAGCACCAGAAAAGGTACAAAAAATGCAACCATGGAACTATTTAGGCTGGAAGGTTTTAGAGAAAACTATAGTTCCACAAAACCTGGAAATTACAGGCAGGATTGAAGCATCGATTGATGTGCAAAAATTATTGGGGACAGTCAGTTGGGTTCGAACACTATTGGGAACAGATAATGAGCTGATGACCCCTTTATTTGAAATGTCACGAGGTGACGCTGCCTTAACGGCACCTCGACAATTGACCCCTCAAGGTAAGCAAGCGTTGCAACAGATAGCAGGTATAATATCCCAGAGTCAGGCTTTTAGGATCAAAGAAAATCTTGACGTTAATCTTAGCATTTTAAACCGAGATAAACAACCCCTCGGAATCATATATCAGTGGGAAGGGAGTCACAAAGGCTTGTTAGTAATAGACTGGGTCTTCTTAGCTCACCAGGCCCGAAAAACCGTATTTTCTCGAATTGAAATGATTTCAGAATTAATCATAAAGGGGAGACGTGGGATTATTGAGATTTGTGGACAAGAACCACACACGATTGTTGTTCCTTTGACTCAAGAATATTTACAATGGTGTCTACAGAATAGTCTAACTTAACAAATTGCTTTTGCAGATTTCGAAGGAAAGACAGATATTCATCTTCCTGCACACAAAATGTTTACCTTGCTACAAAATACACAACTGGAAGAAAAAGAATTGTGTGCAGAGTTACCTACTGATGGTCCTACAATATTTACGGATGGCAGTGGAAAAACAGGAAAGGCAGTAGTAGTTTGGAAAGAAGGTCAGGTATGGAAAAATCACGTTGTCACATGTGGAAGGATCCCCCCAAGTGGTGGAACTTCAGGCTGTCATAGGAGTATTTAAAAAGTGGCAGGATGTCGAGATCAGTATTATTGCTGATTCTTTATACGTGGTAGGTGTAGTAAAACGCTTAAGACGGGCTTATTTGAAAGAAATTGATAACGTCACATTGTTTGAAAAATTTAAGATGTTGTTATTTCCGTTAAACCAACGGACAAAGTGTTATTATATAGTGCACGTGCGAAGTCACACCAGTTTGCCTGGATGGGTCACAGAAGGGAATAAACGAGCCGATTTATTAGCTAATCCTGTATGGACTGGGCCACCCCCCAGTAAACTGCTAGAGCTCATAGTTTTTTCCACCAGCCAGCAAAAGTATTAGCCAAACAGTGTCAAATTTCTATAGCAGATGCCAAAGCCATCAATCAGTCCTGTGCTGAGTGCCAGAAATTACCTGGACACGGAGATGGCGCTGTAAATCCTAGGGGTCTGCGATCCCTGCAGTTGTGGCAGACTGATGTGACTCACGTACCAGCTTTTGGAAAATTGTGTTATGTTCGTGTTTCTGTTGATACCTATTCCTTGATGATAAGGGCCGCAGCACTTGCCGGCGAAACAAGTCGACATCTACAAACACAGTTACGACAAGCATTTGCGGTAATGGGCGTCCCGACCCAGATCAAAACAGGCAATGGACCATGTTTTATAGCACAACGGACTCAAGAATGTTTTTCAACAATGGGGAGTTACTCCCATTACTGGCATTCCTCATTCTCCCACAGGTCAAGCTATAATCGAACGTACTCATAAAGTACTAAAAGGTTTTTTGGAGAAACAAAAAGCAGGGGAATTAGGGGAACCTCCTTCAAATAGACTCATGAAAGCAATATATGTGATGAATTTTTTGACTCTGCGTGGAGAGTCAGTTGTTCCCCCTGTAGTTCAACCTTTTCAAGCAACGAATAGTGGGATTCAAAATATTGATAATGGGCGGAAAGTCTGGGTTAAAAATGTTGAACGTCAGCAATGGGAGGGACCTTTTAAAGTAATAACGAGGGGTCGAGGTTATGCTTGTGTCATTACAGAAAATGGACCAAAGTGGATTCCAACTAAATGGGCGAAACCTCACGCTGAGATCGATGTGGAACACACTGACTGTAGTAAGCAGCGTGACGGTGACGCCGGTGATTGATCCACATCGCTTAACGCCGTGGGACAGTAAGAATGTTTGGGTGACGCTGGCTAAAGCTATTAACCAAACCTCTTTTTGTGTGTCGTTGGCGTGACCTGAACAGCCTTTTCGTACGTGCTTGGTCGGAGTACCGTTAAAGAACAGTACGGTGGTGCTCCAGGGTGTCAGCGGGTCCCTCTCGGCCACCCGCAATAAACCCTGTGATACTACAGAGTCGTGTGGGCGCCTCTGTAGCACTACAGAACGATGCATAGAAAACTGGGACAAATGGAAGGATTTACTGCCTAAGGCAGCCTATGAACCCCAGGAATTGAACATTTTGGGAAGTGTGGGAGCTCCAAAATGTATTTACTTTAATCCTCCACATGGAACAAAAGGACAAGACTTAACTCCTGAAAAGCATTTGTTTAGAAATGCATCTCTTTGGTGTAACAAGACAGCCACTAAAAGCACCCTAGGAGTTGCAGAACCTCGAAAGCTGCCTCCGGGAGTGTTTTTGATATGTGGAGATAGAGCTTGGCCTGGACTCCCTTCTGGCGGGAGGGGAGGGCCTCGTACGTTAGGACGGCTAACCTTTCTTACTCCAAATGTTAGAATGATTTTAAATCATACTCATTTACATAGATAGAAGTGACATATTTTAACCGAAGGGTGTGACGATAATGTAGCTTTATGGAATAGGGGAGAGATCATAGCAGCTAGCTTATTAACCTCTGGTGTAGCAGCCGCAAAAGCTTTAACGCAATTAAAAAAGTTGTCACGTTGGTTAGGCAAACAGACAGATCAAACTGCAAAAATACTGAGTGATTTGGCATCTGACATTCAATCAATCAGACGCGCCACTTTACAGAATCGAGCCGCTGTTGACTTTTTGCTATTAGCTCACGGGCATGGATGTCAGGATTTCAGTGGAATGTGTTGTATGAATTTGTCAGATCATTCGGAATCGATACATAAAAGTATTCAAAAGTTAATGGATCGGACAAAAAAATTGCAAGAAGATGATGGGTTTTTTGGCTTAGAGCATTTAGCTGCAGGTTGGGGACTTGGGAGTTGGTTTGCACCTTTGTTAAAAATCGGGCTTTTATTCTTTTATGTGTTTTGTTAGGTATAGTGTTGCTTTTACCGTGTTTAATTAATTGCGTTCATAAGTCTTTGCAAAGGGCAATACAACAGGTGTTAATTGTCGAAAAACAGAAAGGGGGAATTGTGGACACATATGTGGACACAAGAGCATTGCAGACGCCTTTAGAAGACCTTGAACAGTATGAACAAGAAAACAAAACAAGAAAGATGATAATAAAGCCAATTAGAAGAACAGAGGTGTACATTCCACGATAGAGGGACCTTGGCACAAGAAGCCAACTCAATCGGGCGTTTTATCTCGACCAATTAGACGGAGACAAGCTTCGCATGTTTTAAGTTGGTATGACCAATTATACCTTATGTTTATGCGCGTGAACAGAGTTAACGTAACCAATCGTATTTTATCCTTGTGCGCGTGAACAGAGTTAACGTAACCAATCGTATTTTATCCTTGTGCGCGTGGACAATGACTTTGCAGAGTATATGATTATAAATATGTGTGTGTTTTAGCAATAAAGGGTCGTCTGCTTTCAACTTTACAGGCGCCCGTCTGCATCAGTCTCCTCAAGCAGCTCCGAGCAGCGGGGAGGTGAGTTGTCCTTCTGCCCGCGGGGAGCGCGGCCTCTCCCGTCGGGGGTCCGATCCGCGCCACGCTCCTCCCTCTCTGTGTGGAGGGTCTCTCCCGGCCTGTTCCCGCGGGCGGGAGCGAGGTGGGGGTCCCCCGGCTCTCCTGGGGCAGCCCCCGCTGTGGGGGGGCGCGGGCGAGGCGGCGGCGGCCCCTCGGTACCGAGCACAGGGGAGAGAAACCCGCCGGTGGGAGCTCCTGGGGTGCAGAGCCCTTCCGGCAGAATCCTCCCCTGTCTTTTCACCGTTGGCTGGCTGGGACAAACAGGTTCATTTTTTGCCTCCTCTTTTCCCAGTGTCACCTTCCGCGTCACACGCAGAAAATCCTGCGTGGTCGATTCCGCTTGCTGCTCAGGTAATCGCACGTATCGGGCTGGGGGAGCGGGGGAGAAACACTTGCGAGTTCGAGGGCACTACGGATACTCCGCATCAAACGCACAGAAAAGGCGAACTTGCTGCTAGTGCAGAAAAGCCGATGGAAAAATCGCCATTGACAGATCGTGCCCTGTTCCTGAATTCGTCCCTTGGTATGTTTTTTGTTTCGGGCGAAAGAACGAAATTTCATCTGTGGTAAATTGCGAGCTGCCTGTTAGCTTCTTTAGGGTCAAGTGCTTCTCTTCTCTCTGTTTGTGCTGATTTTTTGGGCAAGTTGGAAAGAGCCTTTTATTTTTTCACGTGTAACTGAACGTTTGGGAATATGTGGTGTCCCTGGTAGTTCACTTTTGAGCACCTAGATGCCAGTAGAAATGTAATGAGTGAAACACGATGGAAACTGGTACCTAAACTTGGTTTTTTATTTGATTTTTTGTTTGTTTGTTTGTTTGTTTCATTAGAGTGCTGATGGCATGTTGCCCCGTGGCACAATCCCTATTCTGTTCAGCGGAGTCTTCAGTCTAGGACTTTTAAGTAAAAAAGTTTGTCCTTCCAAGAAAGGACTAGTCGTTCATAGGACTGAGGCATAGACTTTGGAGAGTCGCTCAAGTACGTGATCAGAATTAAAGCCAGCTTTCACTTACTGTTGCTGCTGTTGGTCTTCGCTGTCATTGATTTCTCCACCAGTCCCTCGTGGATGGGAGCTCTGAATCGTAATTTTTTTCGGTCTCTAACACACTTCCACCCCCCCACCCCCACCCCCCTGAAAGGAGAGGCAATGCTAAAAGTTAATTGGTTTCCTCACAAATGCGTGAGTAAATAAAATTTGAGTTATGATGATTAGAACCATAAAAATGACACCAGTCTTGCAGATCTGGACTATTTCCGAACGGGCGTTCATCACGTGCAAAAGTCGTCAGGGTACAGATCACCTGCACTTCGTGCTCTGGCAAGACAATATGCTGAGGCAGGGTTGAGCTCTGAAAGTGGCGGGGGTCACGGTTTTGTTTTGTCGTTGTTTGTTTTTAAAGAGTGCGATATGGAGTGGTGCCAGCCTGCAGAGCTCTTCCGCTGCCTGACCTCTCCTTCTCTTTCGTGGCTGTAATTGTCATTTGGATAATTGTAGAAGAGCAGTTAAGTTACTTGCCTCCGTGAATGTGCTGGTAATGCCAGGAAGGCAGGTGCTTGAACCGACAGTGAATAACTTGGCTACAAGCAGAACTTCTGAAGGAAGAACAGCAGCAGCAACAGGAGGCAAATAGCCAGTTACCAAACATTTGTGTGCGTCAAACGCATCAAAGCTTGATCGCCAAATGTTGTTTGGCAATATGTTCCAAATGGCTTTTTTTTGGGAAACGTGAATTTTCAGGAAGTTCAGGGTTGCGTGTGGCAAAACGTGTCCCTCTGCGTATGCGTCCTGCTTCGTAAATCGCATGGGTCGATGGCAAGTCCGGCGGCAGGGCTGTCGTTCCCTCCTCTCGACGTTGCCGTAGTGGTGTTGCGGTATTTAGAGCTAACGGGCGGGCTGAGGAAGGGAAGGAGAGTGCCTGTTGTCTGTCAGGGCTCAGAATGCCGACCCTTTTCTCTGCCTGCCGCTCCCCCGTGCGTGAGATGAAGCTGTTTTGTTTGTCTCCCTTGTTCCCGGCCTAAATATTTCTGAAGCTGTTGCTGCTGTGGGTTTGCACTTTGTGTTCCTGCATTTTTGTAGCGTTCTAGTTATGGGCCGTTTCTACTGTGGCGAAGCATCAAGATACGGTTTTCAGTTTAAGGTGTCAGAAACTACATTCGCTGAAAATGGTAATTCACGGTGTAGGTGAAACTGATCTGGCACGTGCAGCTGTGCTCGCAGGGACGCTCGGTGGCTCCTCATCAAAACGGCAAGGGGGGTGTGTGTGTGGACGTCTGTGGGGTTGCGCTCTGGGCCTGAGAGCGTTACGTAATTTTGCCGTTGGAAGCTGGGATGGAGCGTGTGCCTGTTAAATCTCAGGGCAGTCAAAAGCTAGGAGGGACCCTGAGCAGGTCTGGTGGCACGCCTGCGGTTTTAAAAGATCTTGACCTTTTGGAGAAACAGCCTGGAAAAAAAATCATTCTTTTTTTGCAACGAGGGAGTTCACAAGGACAGGTGTGTTGCTGTGCTCTTAGCAGGAATACTCAGCCTGTGACATACAGGGTGAGAAAATGTATGTAGATACCTATGTCTGTCTTCTGCGTGTATCTAAGAAAGCGAGTTCTAGTGAAACTAAACCTGCTCATGAGTCGATAAGGGGGGAAAAAAAAAGAAAAAAAAAAAGGCACGGTCGTGTAAAAAATGCAAAAGCTCTAGTGGCCTGTGTCAACAACTGTACCGAAGATGATGCAAAATAACTTTTTCCTCCGCTCAGTTGTACTGTCTTCACAAACCTTCACAAAAAAAAAAAAAAGGCAGCTTTGGATTCCTCCCCAGCTTTGTGCTAATGTTTTTTTTTCTTCTGTCAGCTGGATGCCAGCTGGCACCGTTTCGCCGTGGTTGCCCTTTCTTCTGCCGTGACGGTACGAGACAGATGGAAAGATTCCGTAGTGGCCTGCAAGTACAAGGTACGCCTACGATGTGTGTCTGCGTTTTTCCAAAGGTACTTGCGGTACGGACTTTAACGTTGAGAGTGTGCCAGCTCTCCTTCTACTTTTTTTTACATGAAATATTTTAACACAAATACTAAAAATAAGTTCTGTTCTGGAGCATGTTACACCTATACAAAGTTTACTTCCCTCAGTTTATTTTCTCTTCCTGAAAGCATAATCTTCTGTTGCTGTGTGCTTGCTAGTAAATGATACTGTGAAAATAATTTTGTCCTAAAAGAGGGAAGAAACTGTTCGTAAGAGTTCAGCTGTTCAGAAGAAACAGACTTTGTTTTCATGATAAAAGCTTTATGCTTTTACAGTCAATGATTTTTTTTTTAAATATCTTCTAGTAGTACTCAAAAACGTTACGGAGATAATTAGCATCTGTACTAAAAGCAATCAAGGTCAAAGAAGAGACGTGGACAAAACAGGACAAAACGGGCGTCGCATCTGTGTGTTTTCCAGGCTTTCCCAGGAAGCATTAGCAGCCTTGTAACTAGTGACAGTGAGTCCTGAGGTGTTTTTGATGAGTTACTGCTTCAGTAATGTATTTTTTCCTTTAACCTACAGTGTGTAATTTTGACTTCAGTTGGAAAGAGATTTTCCAAAATGGAAGTCTTTCTCTCTCAAAGAAATTTTGTTTTATGAACTTCCCATCAGAGTGGATCTTCAGAGGTGATTGACTTGACAGTAGAAGTCATCAGTAACAAGACTTTTCACTCTCTTTAAAAAAAGAGGGAAAAAAAAAAAAAGTCAATTTCCTTCCAAAGACCCAAGCACAGCCCATCTTCCTAAAGTTGATGGCATCACTGGTCTTTGGTTTCTCAGTTGTAACAGTCGAGATAACATGAAAACGTGTTGCTCTGCATGCTTCAGTACTGCCAAAAGCATTAGGAAACCC
>JAVHMY010115791.1:0-32093 GCA_034783095.1 Forpus spengeli
AAGCTTAGGCACTCTCTGTTTGTCCTGTTTCTGAGGACCACTGCCCAAGGCGCCTAGCATTGCACAGGGAGATGCTGCATCTCATTTTGCACTGTGAGTTTTGTTAGTCATCAGGAACGAAGTACTTTTAGGAGATAAGCTAACTAAACTGCACTCAAGTGAAAAAAGTGCTCTGTAACTCCCGAGAAATAATACTGGATTGTAATCAAAATAGAAGTATTTTGAGCAAAAGATGCTTAAAAAGTTAGGTAAAAACTATGAGCACGGTGCAATTTTTTTAGTTTGGATTTTTATATATTTTCGATTTAAAGTTTGAATGTAAACAAATCTGGTTGAATTGATGTGGAAAAGATGTTCAAATTGCCAAGTATGTCTTTCAAAGAAGAATAAGCAAAGTAGCAGCTAGAGAGAGTGTTTTGGCTTTAAAGTGTGTTGTATTTGTGAACCCAAATCTCCAAGCTGCTGGGCTGCTGGGCAGGGTGAGACCTGTGCCAGCCAATTCATCTTTTAGCTCCAAGTGCCTTTTGATAGAGATGCAGGTCTCCTGGGGATTGTGGGGACGTGCTCCTGCATCTGGAAAAGATGGCTGAGTTCCTGGTGTAAGAAGGGCACTGGGGTTTAGAGGTCAGAGTTGAGGCAGGTATGGAAGATGGCAATAGCTGTGATCTGTCGTGCAAAAAATTTATTTTTGTATATTCAAGCAGGTTTTTTTCTCTCCTCTGCTACTCCAGTGTGGAATATGAGCCAATAAAGAGAAACCGACGCTGTACACGCTGGACACACTTAAGTATTTGTTTTAAAATAGGTGTGAGGTCAAGCTAGAACATGCTTTGCAATTGGTGTATTTACTGCAGCAAATTTTCTGCTCTTCCTGGCCGTCTTCTGTGGTTTTCAGCCTGCTTCACCTCCACAGAAAGAGATACCGTGCGTATGGAAGAGGCCGTTATGCGTCTTCCCTTAGGAGATGTTTTTTTGTGCTCTGCTCTTGAATTACGGTCTGAATTATTTATGCCAACGTTTCAAATAGCTTTCGGATTCCCTGGTTAAAGTATTCTGAACCTACCCCAGCTACATGTTACAATGCACAACTCCCACCAGCCATCAGTTTTTATTTGATGTCATTTTTCATGAAGTAACACACATTGCAGCCAGAATCGTGTGTTGCTGTTCCATGCTTCTTTTTACAGTAGTTTTCCAGCTGTATTCCTCGTCCCCATGATAAAGAGTGTTGCCAGTATTTCTTTTTATCTTAGAATACACATGGTAAGGATGGTTGCTGGATGTCTCATCCTTTTTAAGGCTGTGAAGGCATGCTCTGACAAGGCCTTTTCCCAGACCCAGGTATTCAGGGATGCAAGGTGTGCCTATCCCCATCAGCTCTGTGAAGGATTTAAGAGAGATTGTGCGCCTGAAGGTTGAATGATGCTTCTGTGTCAGAAGCTGAATTTCCGCAAGCAGAAGCAGCTTCCCCAACTCTTTAAGTGTGTCTCCTTTTAATGCTGCAAAATGTAAATAATGATCCTTGCGTACATCTGTCTCAATTAAGTGTACAGTGGATGCCTTCTCGTTCAGCTAGTCTGGAGCTTAAAAAGCAGCTTAAAAATACTGGACAGGGTAATTTTTGGTGGACATGGCCTGAGCCTGCTTGGAAGAAAATTGGATTGGTTACACAAGTCTTTATGTGAGGCCCAAAGAGAGCCTAAGGTTTTGAGTGCCCTAGAATGCTCTTTGCAAGTAGGTTAGCAGGCACATATACACCCTGTAATGACGTAAGGACTCCCCAGAACATCTTCAGGACAGCTGTATTTTATGTAAGCCACTGTTTTCATGCAACCTCAGCTAGCGTTGTGCTGCTCTTTGCAGGATCGGGTGAGCGGTGTTGTCTTTGGCTGTGTGGGCTTAAATGTGTTTCTAATGTGCGTGTCAAATAATTGCCTGTTAAACAGACTGGCAGTGTGGCTGAAGCCAGTGCTTCCGAAGAAGGTGAAATAGAAGCTTTGAAGATAGGGTCCTGCTGTGAATACGATCCAGTCAAGTAAGTGTTGATTGTGTCCAATCTGATCTTTGCAGATTGTGGAAAAATTGCAGAGATGTTTGTTTTAACAAGAGAGACACATGCCTACCTTTTTGGTTTTTTCCCCCAGACCATTTAGTTACCTGAAGAAACCCTTGGGTCCGCCTCCGCCATCATCTACTTGCTTTCGTTGCGGAAAACGTGGCCACTACATAAAGAACCGCCCGACAAATGGGGTACGATTGTGGGGGACTTGTGGTGTTACTTAGTTTTTAATTGTTTTACCTTGGCAGTTACGTAACAAATACATGAATACTCATATTAAGAATTGTTTCTGTTGGGGTGAAAGGCAGAGGTTGTATGGCAATGTTGCAGAGGCCTTCAAAATTCCAGGGGAAGCTGGAATTATAAGTGTGAACTTTTCTTTTTCCTAGGTCGTAGACATTCAGTATATCCATAGGTCTTTCTGGGTGAACTTTCATGCATGTTTTTATATCTTTCAGTATTAGTGGGAATGTTTCTGTTTTCCACTCTTTTTAATGGCAGTTCACAGTTTTTATTATTTTGTACAAACCCAAGACATTTCTCTCTGCCCCATCTATTGAATATTTGCGTGTTTTAATTGCACTAAGTCCCTGGTTGAGTATTGATGCCATTTAACCGTAGTCACTGAAGGTATATGCGTGAGGTCCGAGTTCAACCTTCACGTGTATAGACAGTGAACGTAGGTATCTGCAGTGAGTGATTCAGAGCACCGAATTAGTGTCTCTGAACCGTGCTGTGGAGGAGGAGCAGCTGGTTTGTGTCTCTTCTCTGAGTGGATGGTGAGCTAAGGGATATGTCACCCTTAAGGAACCTGAAGTTAAGCCAAAGAATGTCGCTTGAGTTGAAAAACCCTGCTCAAGCCTTTGGAACATCCTGGCTATATTTGTTTAGGAGAATAAGTATTTCAGTTGAGCATCCCTTACGCTAGGTAAAAGGAGAGGGTTAAAGGCTTTTGCTGCTTAAAATAATCACTAGAAAGTCATTTTAAGTGTGGGTCTTGAGGTACGTCTGCATTTCTTTTCTGAAGAGGACACCAATTTTGAGTCTGTTGCCAGAATGAAAAAGAACACAGGAATTCCAAGGAGTTCTGTGCTGGAGGTACCCGATACAAAGGGTGCTATGCTGACAAACACTGGAAACTATGCAATACCAGCTATGAAAGCATAAGTGTGGAATTAAGTGGACTGACCAAAAAGCGAACGAGAGAAACCACACATAAATATCTGAGTGGCAATGCAACCGAGTTGGCCAGCATCTGTTGTTACAGGGGAGGAAGCACTGTCATTGTATCTTAACCTGAAAATCTGTGATGCTTTCTAACGTTAGAAGAGGGTGGTCCTACTGTTCGTGTCCCTGGAATTTGGTTCAAGTTGTGGTATGCCAAGAATCTGTGTTTCTGCAAAACATTTCAGTAGCGTTTACAGTGGATTTGTTCTCTTTGAAAGCTCATTTTGCTTCTGTTTTCTGTTTCAAAGGCTCCTTGCCAAGTTTAACAGATGGCTGTTGGACTGAGATTTCCTCCCCCTCTGACTTTTCTGAAATCCCATGTGTGAAACAGACTGACGTTTTCCTGTTGCTATACAGTGAGAAAATACTGCCGTGTGCTGACAGGAGTGGCTGTTTTAAAATGACCATGGTAGCACTTCTGGTTTTCCGTCATGGATCTCCTTTTGTAGAAGCTGTAACATAGACTTCTTGCTTTTATAAAATGTAATTGCTCGGAGACTAACGTTATCCTGAGCCTGCAATTTACGTGCATCCTCTGGCAAAGGAGAGGTGGGATTCATTTCACCTGCTTTCTAGCTGTGAAAAGATTATTTTTCTAGTCTGAGCTTCTTTCTTAGTTGATCCAATGAATGGGAGAGTCCTGCAGAAGAAAGATTGTTCCTCCCTCCCTCTTCTAGTGTTGTGGCTATAGAAAAGTAGTTTAAACTAAGCGCCTGCCTTTTAGGAGGCTAATGTGGAGCGAGAAGAATTCCATCTCTTCTCTTGCTTTGAGAAAATGCAAAGCTTGGAAAAGTTTTCCTCTACCCATCTTTAACTCGTTTCTTTTTCCTTCCCCACCCCTCCTCCAGGGAAGCTTATGCTAGAGGAAGGATGGAGAAGCCTCCCTTCTTACCAGAGGAGCCATCCTCTTCTTCCTCCTCCTCCTCCTCCTCTTCCTCCACCTCAGATGCTCCTCTTCCAGACGAGTTGTCATGTCTCATCTGTAAGGACATAATGACTGATGCAGCTGTTATTCCCTGCTGTGGCAACAGTTATTGTGACAAATGTAAGTGTTACTCCCATGTTTGTTAATTCTAAACATCACATCTGATTTTCTGAAAGCAGAAAGAGGAGGGAACAAAATTACTTGGTTACCAGTTCTATTTTATGCTGAAGTATACCCTGAACAGGAAAGGGCTCTTCTGGTATCAAGGGTGAAAAAAGCCAGGAAGCCTTTTCCCCTTTTTAGGTATCTAGTTAAGTCTTCTTTACAAGCGGAAGGACGAGTATGAGGAGAGTGGCTAATTGTGCAGGGGATTACAGTATTAGATCCTGAATGCTTTTAGTTTGTCCACAGCCCTTTGTCTCATACAAAATTATATAGCCAACTCTGGTGACTTACAGTGGTCTGCAACAAACGGATAGTTAGGCATTTAATCCACATTCTTCTCCACGGGAGAGTTGGTTAAAACCTTCAGAACTCGAACCTCCTAGTGGATTTTTGAACCTGCTAATGTTTTTTTTGAAATGCGTTTTGTTCATTAACCTTGAGGTTGGGGACTTGTCGCTGTACTAGATAGTGGGGGAAAAGACTAGCTGCAACATCAAGACACAGCCTACGCTACATCTTCAGATGTTCCAATGGTGAAATACAAAACTGTATAGTTATTTGCTGCATACTAGAAATTTTTTACACTCTTGAACATTTATAGCTTCATGCTCTCAGTTCAAGACCATATTCACCCATTAATCATATACATGTCTTTATGATTGGTGAGAACCCCCAAAACTTCCTTAGTTTGGCTAAATACTATTTTGATTATTCTAATTCTACACAGGTATTAGAACAGCATTAGTGGAATCTGAGGACCATATATGCCCAACGTGTCAGGAGACAGATATTTCGCCTGATGCTTTAATTCCCAACAAGTGCCTACGCCAGGTAACGAGTTTTACATAAAGTGCTTGTAAGAAAAGGCTATTTGTAAAAAGCGGAACGGGAAGAAAATATTAATTTACATCTCCTTAAGCAAGGCGTAATTGAATAAGGCTAAATTGACTTTTCAAATACACTATTTGTTGCTGTCACAGAAGCTTACGACTCTTTAGAGACGATCTGGCAAGTTCAGGTCCCGCTCTTACTGAACACGATTGCCTCGCTTTCACATTTGGCGTTAACGCTGAAGTACTTTAAATTCAGGTCCTCTGAGCTACCAGTCATTAGTATCAGTGTTCAATGTGACGTGTTCATACATCTGTATGTTGGTTTCTTTTAGGATTGATGGCATTTACAGGAATACACGAGTAATTTTCCCCTGTGAAGGCTTTTGTTTGTATATCTGCTGAAGTTTCATCGTACTTTCTTGTAAATGCTTTTCTGCCTCTAGGCTGTGAACAACTTCAAAAGTGGAACTGGCTACACAAAAAGGCTCCATCAGCAGATTTGGCAGCAGCAACAGCAGCAGCAGCAGCAGCCGCCACCGCCTCCACCACCACTCATGACTGTTACACCTCCCGCTGTTCTGGTGAGTGCCGCTGAACCATCTACATCTTCCTCTCTGTCAATCAGCAGTTTGTTGGAAGAGAAGGTAAGCTTTATTTCAACGTATGCAGTGATTCTTGTATTGTAGTAGGGCTTCTTTTCCAACTGTCTGCGTTTATTCACAAGGGCTGTCGGGTTCCTGTGCGAAGACAAGCAGCGTTAGCAAGTCGTCTGGGCCCCCAAGGACAGTCAATACCCACCACTGGTAAGGAACTGTAACTTCAGAATTCCTTTCAAGAAATTATCTTCAGATAAACTGAATGGGATTTTTTGCTTTTTCCTCTCTCCACTCCAAAAGGTCCTCCGGGGAGAGGCAGTACAATTGGCTCAGCGGGTGGCAGAGCAGGCTGGGAACTGTAAGTATGCTACAGAAATTCAACGTATTACTACTTGTAAGCTGTTAAACGAGGCCGTAGCACTTAACTTCTGCAACGGCTGATTCATAATGAAGTAAGTATGCACAGATAGTTGTGGAGAATACAAGTGGTCGTTAATTTTTCAATGGCCTAATTTGAACTGGCTTTAACAAAGGGGACCTGTGCTTGCAGTGAAATTATTTAAAATAAACCTCCAGTACCTGATTGAGAAGAGGACTCTGACAAAGGAAGTCTTTTTGAGGAAACCAGAATTACCTATCAAAATTAAATACAATTAAAGGATCAGGTGGAAAGCCACCCTTTTGGTTACTGGCTGAACAGGGCTGTAGAAATTGATTTCCCAGTAGGAGTCAGCCTCCAACGTTCTTTTTTTCTAACAACTTAGTTGATGCTGATTGAGCAAATTCTTGGAAAAGTCAACACTGTTCTGTTATGACCATTTTGAATGTCTTCAATGTAGTCAGCCCAAATAGCCAAGCTGCTTTCTCTCAGTTGGCGAGAGAGGAGTCTGTTTTATCTGTGATTGCAGGGTCAGGTCAGGTCACTCCTTCCTTTTGGCATATATGTGTTATAGACAGATAGATTGTAAGGGTGCCCTGTGTTTATAAAATCTTAAGATAAATCAAAACAAACCCCAGGATCCATCCCACAGATTGTCTAAAATCTCCAATTGAGTAAGCAGGAGGATAACAAGTCGGGGACAAGAGCAGGCCAAATACAGCATGGTGAGGCAACAACGTAGGAAGCGTACGTGGAAGAAGATAGAAGAAGTTTGGGAGAAGATGAGTTACTATCCGTGCAGTACTTTGCAGATCAGAAGTGTGAAGTATTGGCACGTGCGAGACGGGAGTCTCTTTTAAGCCTGGGCAGCCTCCATCCACAGTCGCAAAGCTGAGTCTGAGGAGAGCAGACTGAGGGAAGTGTTGGGGGTGAGGATGTGGAAGGCTAGTAGGAGGGTCAAGAAATGAGTGTAGTCTCAAATGAACAGAGAGCAGGGAGAAAAAGGCTTCGGTTGAGAACAAGAAGTGCTTGCCACCACGCTCCCGCTTCATTGGCTTTCCTCTTTAAAATGAGGGGAGAGAGAGTAACAAACCGTGACACATGTGTGGGGGTTTCTTTAGAAGCTCAAATCGAGGCCGCCCGAACAGTGAACGTACCCAAAGGACTCGGGCCCCAACACTGCCAGCATCAACACCAGTCTTTGTGCCTGTGCCTCCACCTTCCGTGTATCCTCCAGCACCCCATGCGCTTCCTCTTCCACCGGGGCTACCACCAAGACCGTTTCCTCCTTAGTTTCCACCTGGTCAGCCTCCGTCTGCTGGGTACACTGTTCCCCCTCCAGGATATCCCCCATCTCCTGCAAACCTGTCATCAGCTTGGGTACCAACAGCAGTACCAACGGCTCATTCAAATACCAACCCCACGAGACAAGCACCTCCTTTATAGAGTCATATGTAGGGTTTAGGGTTATTCCATGTGGGGCCCGGACGATAGAACACCAATACGATGATTAAAGTCGCCAGTTTATTGAGCCTAGCTGATCATTCTTATACAATTCTCTAAGTTGTTTAGAAGCTTTGATTGGCTGCTGCATGCAAGCATTTGGTGTCCACGTGCGCAAACATAAAATGTGATTGGTTATATCGATACTGTCCACGCGTATAAACGTCAGATACAGTTAGTTATACTCGCTCTGTACACACGCATAAACACAGGACATAATTGGCTATATTAACTAGAGCATGCGAAACTTGTCTCAGTCCAATTGGCCAAGATAAGCCCCTGAATTGAGGTTGTTTGTGCCAAGTTCCCTTTATTGTGGAATGTGCACCTGTGTTTTTCTAATTGGGATCTTTCTTCTTCTGTCTTCTGGTTTATTCTGTTCAAGGCCTTCTAAAGGTGTCTGGAATGCTCTTGCGACCATGAGCTACTTTCAGGCCCAGTAACTAAGTTCCATATAATTGAACCCTACAGTCATAGAATCATTTAGGTTAGAAAAATTTGTCAGAGCCCCTGGTTTTAACATAGTTGTGCGTAAGGTTCTCTGTGCGTGTCTCGGCATTGCGTTGTCACCATAAGCTTGTAACGGCCTGCGGCTGGGTGCTGCTCTCGGGCTACCGACCCAGCTTCAAGGCAGGAAAAAAAGTGGCTTTCTCTGAATGCTGTCGTCAGGAGCAAGGTGCTTTAGCTTGCCAGCAGGTGTCTGCAGGCTATTTTTAGCATGAGTTTGTGTGGTAGGAATGGAAGGTGTAGGTGGTTTTACTTCAGTGAAGGTCATGGGGTTTGGGGGTTTTCTTGGTTGGTTGGGTTTGGTTGGTTTGTTGTTTGGGTTTTTTTGGTTTGGTTTGGTTTGTGCTATCGATTTTGGGGGTTCAGGAGCTGATTTCCAGTCATTCGTCCTCCCAAGTGGTGAGGGTGGAAAAGGCTGGCGTGATACATTTCTACCTGGCTGGAGGCAAGCCAACCTCATGAGTGGGAGAGACGCGTTCACAGTGAAGGCTCATACACCGCCCTGAAGGCTGAAGGCAGCTCCCTGAACTGTAACAGTATAAACTTATCCGTTGTCTCTCGGAGCATGCAGGAGAAATGGCTCGCAGCTTTGTGAAGCTATAAAGGAGCGACACCACTTGGAACAAATCAGTTGAACTTCTTGTATAAAATTGGGATCTCTCGCAACAGAAGTACGTTGGAGGTGTTCCCTATGGTGGACAAATCATAGCAAGAGTTGGCAAAATATTAAACTGCCACAGACTTCTCATTTAAACAGAAGGCTGGTGGAGGAATAGGTAGTATGCCACGTATGCTACTTTGTCTCATAAGATCTCTTCTTTGTATATGCCTGGCAGCCTGGTACAGTTGAGAGAGAGAGAAGGAAGATTTTATGCATTTAATTATTTATTTATTTAATTCTAAAAGGGGAACGAATTCTATTGGGCATAAGTCACTCTCTCAGTAAAACTTTCCAAGTGCCATTTTCCTCAACTTTTAAGGTGTGAGATCAAATTTTCAGTAATACATGCAAGCAACTGTAAAATATCTACTATTGACTAAAAGAATTTGCTCTTCATAATATCAGATATATCTCATTGATATTGGCCTTTATGTCAGTCTCTAATTATAGCCTCTGTAGGAAGAATGGAGCAATGAAAGGCAGCTAGATGGTGGCCTTCTGTACACTGGAAAGATCTTGGATGCTAGCAAAGTCTAAAAGCCATTCTTGTGTTGTGCAAGCTTTCTGAAGTGCAAGTTGTACACTGCAAGTAATACGTAAAGCATGTAGGAAGTTGCTGCTGTAGGCGTTTTAATTTAGATGTAATGCACAGCAATTAAACATAGGCTTTCCTTCTGTATTTGTTATGAAAATGGTATCATAAGGAGGAAAATACGCATTAGGAGTATTTTTACTTATGAAGTGGAAGTTGACAATGCCTATAAACAAGGCAAGGCAAATTAGGTCAGGGCCTAGTTACACTTGAAAGTAAACAGCCGTTCTGACTGGGGAGACTAGTTAATAGGACTACAGTCCTAATACCACCCCCCACCCCCTCCAGCTTTTTGGAAAACGCCTAGAAAAAAGTTTGAAAAATGAGCTCATAGAGAAGGGGGGTGGGGGAGCCCACTAGGTGACTAAAAGCTATGTCTGTAGTTGGACAAAGCTGCTCTGCGAGAGAGAAATCCATCTTCCCTCAGTGGCAGAGTAAAGGCAACAACTAGAAATAAGGAGTTGTAATAAGCTATCTTTTTAAAATCAAGTGTTGAGGCTGTCCTTTGAGCCTCATCCCATTCTAGCCAAAGTGGGTCAGATACCTTAAATAGTTCTAAGCGTCTCTTGACTAACCCAGCTAATATTTGGAGCTGTCCATTTGTGAAGTAGGAAAATAGCCAGTTTGAATAATGCCGTCAGTAATCCCTGTAGCCTTAGGGTCTGGATATGGACTCTTTGACAAGCATGATGAGTTGTAGAGACCTTTTTAATGTGTGTCCCCCTTTTGCTACTAGTGTTTCTGTAGAGACCCTTGATCCATTAAGTACAGTTCTTACCTCCTGTGCCACTCCTTTCTCTCTCCTGGTTTCAGCTGGTAATGCTCAGCCTAACTGGGCAGTGAGCTAGCTAAAGCAGATTTGAGCACCTTCTACAAACAGAGCTTAACTTGTGCTGCTCTGCGTGCTGACGTACATCTCTTGGATTTAGATTAAACCAGATGTATGTAGAGCTAAGGGTCTGAGCTATAAAAATGGAACGCTGTGTTAAGAGCACAAGGCTCTGCTAGCAACATTAGCTGCAGATTGGTTGATGTTTTCCTTCATCCTCTTCCATGGACAAAACCAGGGTAATGCTGAATTTACTGCAACAACTCTGTTTAACAGACCACTTTGTCCTTGCTCTGCAATCAACTATAATGTCCTTTCAGAATCAGTAGAAGCACAGCAAATACATTGAACTAAAAGAAGCCAGTGTTAAATTGTCTTGTTTAATGTGATCAGGAAGCTGATGGGCATAACCTTAACTCAAAAGTGCTGTGAAACTGAAATGTGTCCAAAACTTGTGCTGTACGTAGTGTCACCCTTCGTGGATTTCAAACCTTTTCATTTCCTGGCGATCAGTTCTAACTGTCTAGCGCAATGCAAATAAGCTGTCTTCAGATGGTAGCAACTTGGATCTTTTCTTATATCCACAAGTGTTTTTTAAAGAAGTAGTTGTGGCTTCTAAGTTAGGTCAAGTTATCTAAAAACCATAAGCAGGATCTTTTTTCCCTCATTTATGTTAATGCTGGGCAAAAGGGCAGAAGCTGATTTGGAAACCTGTAAGTGGAAGGGTGTTTTGCAGTAAGGTGGTGGTTGTTGTTTTGTTGGTTTTTGTTTTTTTCTTTTGTGGGGTCTTTGGTATTTTATTTTCTCCCCCAGTACTCCTAGGCTGCAGAACCAGCCTCCAAGGCACTATGGAATTACTTCTGCAATTAGCTTGGCTCCTCCTACGGATATAGATTCCATTCATACTCAGAAGCTGCTTGAAGCGATGAAAGCATTGGGGGTATTTGAAGAGGAGGAAGAACTGAATCACAGGTATAACAAGACTGTAAAATTTGTTAATGTCCTGGGGGTGTTTTTTAGGGCAAACTTAACATGAGTTTTCTTTACAGGCTGGTCGTTCTTGGTAGACTGAATAACTTGGTCAAAGAATGGATTTCAGAACTTGGTGAGAGCAAGGTAAGGTTTTTTGATAGGTTCTTATCAAAACAGCTGAAGCCTTTTTGTTTCTTCCAAAGGCGATACTACTAGGATTTATGCTAAAGTTCAACATTTAACTTCCTTCTTAAGTATCAAGGAGATCTGTAGTAAGAGCCATTGAAATAATGTATAAAAGATACTTCAGATGAAGACCTTCAAGTCCTTGGGGCACTGAATAAATTTGTGAAGTGGCTCTATCAGTTGACTTGTAGCGGTTAACAAAGCTGAAACAAGACATTGTGGGGGGAGATGGACGGTAACTGGGCAGTAAACTTGCCCCAGACAGCCTACAGCACTCAATCTAGTTTGAAATTATTACTCTAGACTTGCCTTTGGTAGGGCTCTTAGATGGTGTTAATTTATGTGGCTCTGCTGCAGGGAAGACTGATAATAGGTCTTAATTTGTTTCAATTGGTGAAGCGACTGCTACATTACTCACCTTTTTTGTTGCTGCTGTTTGTGAGTTGCAAGCACTCCCTTCAGAAAAACAGTATCAGTCTATTAGACTAGCAGCTCAGTATGGGAGGGAGAAGACATTGTTTATGGAGGCTGTTGTAGTCTTTCTAAGTAACTTATATGCTAGTTAAACTTGCACGTAGGTCAACGTGTATCTTCTGTTCTCCAGAAAACTCTTTCTCTTCTACCCACAGAATCTTCCCCCTTCAGTAGTAGCAAATGTTGGTGGCAAAATATTTACGTTTGGTTCTTACAGGCTTGGAGTACACACTAAAGGTAAACTTTTGCTGTCTGGTCATAGTTGTAATGTTTGAAAGTGTCTTCCAAGAGTAACAGAAGAAATGGCATCTCTTTGCAGGTGCTGACATAGATGTGGCTTGTGTTGCTCCTAGACATGTAGAAAGATCGGATTTCTTTCAGTCGTTCTTTGAAAAGCTACAACGTCAGGAGGAAATAAAAAAGCTGAGAGTAAGCAAGCTCTCTCCTTGATAGATTGTGCAACTCCGACAATAAGAATATTCCTGTTAAAGACTCCTATTGGTAGTGATTGTCTTACAAACCAAAATTAAAAAGGGACTTGTTTCTGAGCCCCTTGTAAAACACTGTCTACGCAGCAGGAAAGTGTTGAAGTCAAGCTTTTGGTTCCCTTCCCCAATGACTGTACGTCCGATCAGAATCTCTGTGGTTCACTTCTCCCCTACCCATGGTTTGGGAATGAGTGGGCTATAGTATCAAAAAGCAAGGTTGTCCCTAGGAGCCTTGCTTTCATCTTAGCTGTAGCAAGGGGCTTGGCAAGAAGGTAACTGCGTGCAGGTAGAGGAAGGGGCAGCCTGAGAGCTGAGGAAGTTGAATGTGATGTGGAAAGGTTTCTGTCAGTACCTTTGCCATGGTGTTCCTCTGGGTGTACTTTAGGACCTCTAATTCATTCTCCTCTGGTCCTGTTCTTCTCTGGCTACTCAGCCTGAGACTTTGTAGAAGAGACGCACAGTCAGCTTTGCATAAAGTCAATAGGAGCTGTGCTGTGACTATACAAAACTGCCTTGTAAAATGACCCTCCGGTGCACATGTTGTGTACCTTGCGTATAGAACCGAACTCCTGAGAAGTGTTTCTCTCAGCCTGGTCTTCCTTGTGCAGACATTTTGAAAGACTTCATATGCATAGCTAATGAGCCTTTGTTTAGATGACCGAAGACAGACTCAGTGGGCTGTGGCACAGTTCTGACGAGTGGTCTACACAATTGAAACCTGTCCCATAAGGTAGCTGACAGCATCTGAGGCATGGTAGAAAATAAAAATACAGGAGGCTAGTGCGTGCTGTCAAACGCGGACAGAATGTCCTCGATTTCTCTGGATGTTAACCAGTAGTAAGACAGCTACAGAAATCTCTTGCTTTTCTTCCTCACCACCAGGGTTAAGTACCTTACAACCTCTGATACTGATGGCTCATTGCGCACTGTTTGTTCATTACAATACGTGATCAGCCTCCGAATCTCTTGGCTAAATAACTTGTTAAAGCTAGTATTATACCATCTTAGTGCTTGCTGTACTGCTTGCAGCTTAGGAACAATTCTTTTGGAAGTTGCTTCTTTTGGAAGCAACTCAGTCTTTATACTGAGTAGTTAGCAGTGTGAATTCTGCATTTGATCGTAGTTCAGGAGAAACATTAAAGTAGCAAACCATGTTTTCTTACACAGTTATCCTCTCCTTTCCAGGCAGTTGAAGATGCATATGTACCAGTTGTCAAGTTTGAGTTTGATGGCATTGAGGTAAGCATTTGTTTATTTTTTTTTTAGTGAATAAATTTTTTCTTGCTTTGGAATAGGATAACTTTTCCAGGGAGCTGTGACTGTGCTATTTTGGACCGCAACGTATCCCAGGAGAAGACATTGCAGTAGAACGGGAGCTTATAGGAAAAGAAGCCCCTAGGGAGCCTAGCAGGCATGGGAGCATCAGGGACATCTTTTTCTAGACCTGTGCTGTAGACCAGGGTAGCCTGCTTGAATAGCATTTATCCCTAGGATCGTGCAGAGTGGGAGCAGAGGCGGTGTCCTTGCTAAGTCTTCTTAGCTCTGCCAAGCTAGGTATCTACAGAGGGATGTGTACAGTGTAGTTCACTGTACGAATCATGTGAGCAGACTAAATGTTTTGCTGCAAATCCAAAATGAAGTGGTCGTGGGACAAACAATCTGGAAAATGGAAAGTGAAAGTACTCATTTGACTCCCGCCTAGGTTTGTCAGTTGCAGGAATCCAGCTATCTTGAATACATCCTAGACAATGAATCAAGACCTGCCTGCTGTAGTACCTAAGCGAGTTACTGCTTGGTATCACTATCACAAAGAGATTTATTCAGTGACCTTTTTGTGGCCTTTATCTGGTACAGACTTTCACAGGATAATCTTCTTGCCTCAGACTGTACTAAAATCCAGATACTTCAGAATCAAAAGGGCTGACTGCATAAAGGAAATGCTCTCTCCTTTGCTGAAGTATAGCTGAGGTGACTGAACTTAAGTCTTAATCCTGTGAATAATTTTAAGTTCCCTTTTAATTGAAACTCTAAGTCTAGAGTAATCTTTTCCAACTTAAAATGCCCTCTTCCTTTCCCTAGCTTAAAAAGAAAGGGGTGATGCAGTGAAGGCTTTGTAAATAAAATTGGGAACTTCTAGAAATTGCATTGAGTCTTCTGGGAAGTAAACCTCTTGGGAGATGTATCTATAGTCACATAATTCTAAATACAAATGTTAACCACTCTTTTTAGACTTGAGTAACTGTCCCCCACCAGTGTGCTGTTTGCAGACTGCGGGGCATTCTAACGGTTGGCACTTTTTTCCTCTTAAGATTGATCTCGTGTTTGCAAGACTGTCCGTGCCAACTGTTGCTGAGAATCTTGATCTCAGAGACAACTCGTGTCTCAGAAGCCTGGATATAAGATGTATACGGAGCTTAAATGGTAAGCATATTTGCACATCTTTAACAAGAAAATGTTACTAAAGTTGGTATGGAATGCACGTTACACACCCCAAGTTTCTGTACAGGGTGCAGAAACTGATCCCCTGTATACTTGAGGTCTGAGGAGGTGGCGAGTGGGCTTAAATTTAGCTGTTTCAAGTTGTGTGTTTAGATAGACCTGTGTTGCATGTTTCTTTGATTGGGGTGTGTGTGGTGTTCCAGTTTGCCACAGAAACTGCTTCAGATGAATAGGTAGAGCACTTGATAGAGAAGAATGTGTGGTAGTTGATTAAAAAAAAAAAAAAAGGATATTTAAAATACCTGAAGCCGAAGTTGCTCACTGTTTAACACTGACTGGTTTAATTGTTCCTGGCTGTCGAAAGAAACCTAGCTTTCGGAATCCTGTAGAAGGGCCTTATTGAAAAATGTTGGCTGTAGTCTAAAGTATGAAAAAGCTGTTGAGGGCACCAGTTACCTGAGGTGCTACTGAATGTGTAACCTCTAATTTGTTATGTTATGTGTCTGTAAGGTTATGTGTAACCTCTGATTTTTAAGGTAATACAAAGCAAGTAACGCAAACCTGTTTTCATAGACTTGCAGGCTAAACTGTAAGCTATTGATCCAGTATAGCACAGAACTGACTTGTACCTGTTACCAGGAAGTGCTGTACTTCAACTGTTTTTTCTTACAGGCTGCAGAGTTACTGATGAAATACTGCACCTAGTGCCAAATAAAGAGAACTTCCGGCTCACGCTCCGCGCAATTAAACTGTGGGCAAAACGTGAGTAATGTGATTGTTTGTGATCTTTAAACTTTTCAGAGGCACCTCGTGCTGAAAAAACAATAGCGTTAGAAGTCCTTCATCTTTGGATAGCTGTTTAAATAACAGGTTTTAGTTCAACACCTGTGTTTTAGTTTAGATTCAAGGACTGTCCGTGAGGTAGATTCTGTGGTTTTTTTAATGGGGGTAGAGTGGGGAGATGAGGGGAGTGCCTACAAGACAAGGTGCTGCATTGCTTACCAGGAACCTGACTAGAAAGGATGAAAAAGCCCAGTGAGGTATAAAAGCTTGATAGATAAGGACTAAGAAAATACCGTTTGCGCATGTGACTAGAGCAAGTGCTAGAAGAATGGCAGAACCTTCTTCTTAAGGGAAGTTGGAGTGAAGCAGTAGCTGTAGCAGTGCAGGCAAATTTCAGAGTAGCAGTATTTTGGGAAGTGGTGTGGTACCGATTCTTTTTCTCATCGCTGTAAGGACCAACAGTTTTGGCCTCGTTGCACTGCAAAAATAACTGACTTGGAGGCCGAAGGGTGCTAGGTATTCTATAGATTGTGAAGGTGGTGCTGTAAATTTGAAGGACTATACTTGGGCATGGGAAGACTACAGGCTAACGACAATGTCTGCATTGTAGGACGTGGCATTTACTCCAACGTGCTGGGATTTCTTGGTGGGGTTTCCTGTGCTGTGCTAGTAGCGAGAACGTGTCAACTCTACCCAAAGGCTTTGGCTTCTACTCTGGTGAACAAGTTCTTCTTGGTTTTTTCAGAATGGTAAGAGCTATTTATGACTATTTTGAGTTGCGTAAAGCAGTAACACTTTCTGAGCTGGTTCTTTATATAAGATTTAGACCAACACCATTCAGTCCTACCCTGAATTACATGGCAGAGTTTTAAATGGACAGTCAGTTCCTGGCTTTTCTTGTTTAGGGAGTGGCCAAGACCTGTATTGCTGAAACAACAGGAAGAGAGCAGTCTTAATTTACCAGTATGGGACCCTAGGGTATGTAGACATGGAATTTGGAAGCCTTTAAACTTTCTTCTAAGCTAAGCTGCTGGTGGCGAGCGCAATTGTTTTAACATCACAGGTGAACCCATCAGACCGATACCACGTAATGCCTATCATCACCCCAGCCTATCCGCAGCAGAACTCCACATACAACGTATCTACATCAACGCGAGCGGTAATGGTGGAGGAGTTCAGACATGGTAAAGCTCTTTCCATGCTTATTAACTGCTTAACAGGTGTAATTCT
Organism: Forpus spengeli; assembly: GCA_034783095.1. Classification (NCBI taxonomy): domain Eukaryota; kingdom Metazoa; phylum Chordata; class Aves; order Psittaciformes; family Psittacidae; genus Forpus; species Forpus spengeli. Next base: position 16,849 of record JAVHMY010115791.1, read on the forward strand.
TGCAATACGAAACCACATTACCTGACTTGGTTATATTCCGTGCGGTGTTGTGCCCTTTTAGGCAGAAGAGTTCTCTGGGAAGTATACCTGTTGCAGGCAACAAGGGACCAGTTTTACAATGAACTGTTGTAGTAGGCGTGTATTGTGTCAAGGGAATTCCTGCTTTTTGATCTGTCAATTACTGTTCAAAACCTTTCTCTTATAAAGTTTCTGTCACGCTCTGCTAGTCTTAAAAACAAAATGGTAGTAAGGTTTTCAACCTTAATTGTAGGTCTTGCAGTTACGAATGAGATTCTCCAAGGAAAATCAGACTGGTCAAAGCTCTTTGAACCACTGGACTTCTTTCAGAAATACAAGTATGTATGAAATCTGTTACCTGAACTTGAAATGATTGCCGTACTGGTTAGCATAGTGAGTTTTAGCTTGCAGTCGAAATACGAGATGGCATTGATATGTTTGTTCTTCAGAAGCTGGAGGTAGTCATAGGAATTTTGGTAAGGATAAGTATAGGAAAGATAGAAAAACTGTTTGTGTTTTGCCACTGACACTGTTTTTATTAAAAAAAAAATCAGCTCTGATGCTCAGAAGGCAGCAGAACGCAATTCTGAAGGATGTAATCAGTTTTTCTTCAGTTAATACTGTGCTGCCTGCAGGAGATAATGTGTCTTGTCTGGAAGTCATTTTCTATACATTTAAGGCAGTTTTGGTTTCATTTGAAGGAATATCAAGTCCTGAGCTAGGATGTTACTTTTTCTTTTCTTCTAGGCATTATATTATGCTGACTGCTAGTGCCTCTACTAAAGAGCATCACTTAGAGTGGTAAGTCTTGCTTTGAGTGTGGGTTCAATACATCATTGACGCTCAGTTCAGTGTTGCCCTTCATTTGGTTAATACAGTTCACAAAAATAAAGTACTCGACTGTGCAGCTAGGCATGGAATACAGTACGGAGTTAAGTAGACAGTTCCTCAGCAAAACTAAAAGCTTTCTTGTGAAGGGAAGTTAGCATAAGTTATCTTGCTGTTTAAGAAGTTAACCTAAAGACCTAAGTCATGATGAGAAGGAGCAAAGAGGGTTAGTGTGCGTATGCTCTGTGTCATCTCGAGAAGCAGATGCCAGGAGTCTAAGGAGACTACTTACCCAAGGCTACTTCAGTTAGGAAGATGTTCCTTGTTGCAGAGACTGAAGTAAATGGGGATTACTTGATGTCATCAGATGTGTAGTGGACACTGGAGAGCTTGATCTTTTACTGACTTATAGACCAGTGGTCTCCAAACTTTTGTGCACTCCTGTGAGCAAAACAAAAAAAAAATAGTAATTTTTGAACACATAGTTGCGGTCTAGATCTACTTCTTTACAAGTTACGTACACATTACTGAAGTTCTAAACTTTTCTTCCTGGACCCAGTGGATTGTCTTGTGCACCCCCTGGGGTACATCCCCCCCCGACACTTTGAGGACAACTGTTGTAGAGCCTTAGAAGACTTGGTTTCATAGCTTTTTTACTGGATGTAATATTTAATTGAGGACTAGATTGCACTCAATGCTAAGTTGCTCTGGTTATGTAGTCCGCCTGTTCCAGAGCCTACTTTTCTCCAGTGAAGTGAAACAAGGCTGTTTAATCGGGGTGAAACCTGACCGTCTGCACAGAGTACCTGAATGCTGATAAATAGTGTTTACTAAGTTTTAATCTAGTAGTGTGCTCAGGCATCTTGTGTTTAGTGCTGGAAATGATCATCTCAGCATGCTTGGTAGTGGATAGGTAAATTGCAGGAGTGGTGATCTACTTTGTGAAAGGTAATGTGAGAACCACTTCAACTGTGGTTAGAGAACATGACTGCTTCTGACATGGTATTTGTCACTGTCTCAAGGGAGACATGCCAATAATAACTTGTTGAACCTGCGTGAATGGGCTGACTAATTGTGAGTCTTGAAATAAGGGGAAACGGTGAGGAATTAAGGTACTGTAATGTGTGTGGTGTTCTTATTCTGAAGAAATGAGTGCTTTGCCTGCCTTGCTCAAGTAAGCAAGGAAAATCGCTGTGTGTACCAGACCCCTGTTCTGAGGACACCTTGGTTATACTTCAGGGTTTGGCTTGCGCTTTAAGGCAAATGATTTAATTCTTGCGCTACCTCTGAAAGACATCTTATTTCCTGTTTAAAGATAGCTCTAGTAGGTAATACCTCTTACCTGAACTTGTTAATTTGTTCACTTAAAAATCGTGTCAGCTACAGCTCGATGTCAGTCGCAGTTAGGTATACAACAAGGAGCTATGGGCAGAGGGCTTAGAGCCAAATAGTTTTTAATGTGAAATGTTTTAAGTGAAGAAGGCTTATTGTATCTCACAATAAAGATGAGGAAAGTCCTGGCTGCAGTAAAAGCTGACGTTTTTGCAGTGACAGAAATGGCAGCAAACGGGGCTTAGTTTTGCATCTGGGAAAATGAAAAGCAGAAGACAAACTTGCTTCCGTTTGCTATAAGAACAAGTTTAGTTCACCAACTCTTGAATGGATTTGGGAATAGATGGCACATCTCTGTTGTTCATCAACATACGATACTTGTGAAGAACGTAGAGAGTTCTGACTGCTTTCAAGGGTAGCAGTGTTTTAGGTAGAAGGGTAAAATGCCAGTACTTCATTTAAAAGAATAGCCTTTGTGGTCATGATACCTTTCTTGGGTAAGTCTCTGATGAGACTGTGTTGACTGGATCGTTTGTTTAGTAAAGGAACTATATTTTTCAGTTTGGCTGGAAGAGGGTAAACTCTTTTCACAGGTCAATCTGCAGGAAGAATAGCATCTTTACTCAGGGGTAATGGAAGAGTTGTGCTTGAGCCTTTTCTAAAGGGTTGTTCTCCTTGATCTTTGGGGTAAAAAAGAAGTTTTGCTGCACTTCAAAATGCAGCCAGAGGTGCTGGGAATCTGCTTCTTGTTGATATTTTCATCATAGGTTATATGTTGAAGTGTTGTGTCTGACCTGTTAAGAGTACAAGTTAAACTTACTTACTGCCTCTGTCTTTGGAAACTTTGAAGCTCCAATGTGCCTGGAAACATCTCCAGCTCCAGTGTGTGTGATATAAATATCTAGTATCTGCTCAGCTGAATGAATCTTACTACTTACTGACTGGTTAGCATTTTTGTATTAGCATTGTATTATAAGAAAGCGTATAGCTACTGTGCTGGATACAGTCACAAATGAGTAAATGTCTCTTGTTCTTGTCAGGATTGGCCTTGTGGAATCTAAAATTCGTGTGCTGGTTGGAAACTTGGAGAGGAATGAATTTATATCTATTGCACATGTAAAGCCACAGTCTTTCCCTGGCAGCCGAGACCTTTGTAAACAGTGAGTTCCATTACTTTTCTGAACTGGAGTTTGGCCGATGTATTGTACCTTGTTTATATTCCTTCACCTCAGCTTACCTGTGAGAGATGCTCAGTTACGTACCTACTGTTTTGTAGGTACGAGGTCTGACGGGCAAGGTTCTGAGCATGTAGGATCTTTTTAAAGAAGGGAGAACTTGAGGGAGGAGTTCTCGGAGAACTTGAGAATGGGCTGACTCCCCTCTTTAGCTGCTGCGTACAACTAAACTGTTTTGCTTAATCCCTTCTTGAGAGTAGATACTAGCACCCAAATAACTGGCATCTGTGCATAAATGATAGATTTGTGACTCTGTCTTTTTAGGAGTGGATATGTGTCAATGTGGTTTCTTGGAATCGTGTTTAGGAAAGTGGAAAATGCAGCAAGTGTTAACGTTGATTTAACGTGCGTTACACAGTCATTCAAGGATACAGGTAAGCCTCTATTTTGCTCTAGTCTCGTAGGGTTTCATTTTTTTGTTCTAGTGCAAGTTGCTTCGCAAAGTGAATTGTGCTTCCTTCTGGTATTAGCTATTTCTGTAGAGCGTGACACATAGAAGATTAGCCTTAGAAACATACTATTTTGACACTTTGGCAATGTAAGTCCACCTTGAAACAAAAGTGTGTACTACAGTCCTATATACCATATCCCATATGTGAAATAACAGTTCTGCAGATCATAGTAAACGATCAGAAAGGAACTGCGATTCCTGAAATGGACAGTCAGATGTGAAGCCAGGAGAGAGATGTCCCTTTACTGGGTGTAGCTACACTTGTCAAAAGCAGTTGTCAGTTGCTGAACTTTGGAAGTGGGAATTAACTGTATCGGGCTCTAAAATTAAGTTGTGAATGCCTGTTGACAGTATTGTTTCCAAAATAACAGTTTGTGTAGGATACCATCCCAGAACTTTGAAAGGCAGTGAGTGGTCACATCGTAACGACATGCAGTCTTGCACGTCAAGCTCCATGTTCATCTTACTTTATTCATTTTGGTAGATGCAGAAATAAAGTAATATCGCAAGCGTTGTTAGATAATGCTAGAATAAAGGGGTTTGGGGGTGAGCAGTCGTCTGAAAGCATAGGTCTTTTCCACAGTCTGTTTACTTCTTCCCAAGCTGACTGCTCTTGTGCCTTTCAGAAGCGCACGTGTGCTGTGAGGCTCATGCCTTGCTATCATAATGCCAAACTAAGGAAATCGGGTTACTCTTCTGAAGTGACAGGTGCGTTTGGACAAAAAGTTCTAAACGGTGGACTCCTTTAAACTCTTCATCAGTGCAAACAAACATTTCTCCATGGTACCAGCGTGAGCTGTGTGTTGTGTTGCTCAGACAACATGAGTAAATGCAGTAAAAGCGGACCTTCTTTTTAGCTCATGCTTTGGGATATGAGAAAAGCACAGAAAAAAGGCATCAAAACGCTTGTCTGAGTTTCAGGCCAGGTGGGGTGACTTCCTCGGACTTGCACTGTTACCCGAACTGATGCTTGTCTTGTACGTGACATCCAGTGGCACTGTGTTTGAATGTTGTGGCAAACGTAAATCATGTCAACAAGGTTTGTGTACTGCTGAGAGGCTAGAACTAATGTTAAATCCTGTATTTCTGTGCACAGACTTGATTAGCAGAGCTGTGTGCTCTCAGTTTAGTGAAGCACAGCCTATCGTATGTTTCAGATACAGGGTTTGAACGCAGAGAGATTGACCAGAAAAGGTATTTCTTGAGAGGTGTGATATCCTTTGGCAAATGTGGGAGTGACCAGTAGTTACGTGCAAGAAAGCTTTTATCATGTGCCTTGACTTTGAGAGAATATTTTTAGAGGGCAAAGTTGATGGGCTCAAGAGTATAAGGCTCACAGTTTGGAAGGCTTTTGTTAAATGAACTTTATCTCACTTTTCCATAACAACATTATTGGATTTACTTTGAAGCAACTGTTCCTGCTGGTGTGAATGTTCATATTTGTGCTTTTATTTCACTTCTAGATCTCCTGCAGAAAGACTTGTTGTAAGCCTTTTTGTTTTGGTTGCATGTCCTTCCTTTGATTCCCACTCTGTATGCTAGTAAGCTGACTTTCCAGCTATGCTCACGACAGGCTTGTTAAACTTCTCTAAATGTGCCTTAATTCTGTAAAAACTGCTGTGCTAGTATAGCGTTTTTTAGTTGCATGAAAGGTTGCTTGCTGGCACGTAAGAAGAACTGGTTTAAATTGTAGTGGTTCTGATAAGTCAGATGTCCTTCAAATCCCGTCTGTCTTGGACAGGTAGAGTTTCAACACCTAAATTACTGAAAAGTTGTATGATGTTACAGAACTGTTAGGAAAAAACCGCACAATCGCCACTGTAAATATCAAATAAAAAAAATTAGTCTGAATCTTGAGTAAGGTGTCTGTTCTCTCATCAGCTGAGCACAATTGGGTTGATTCAGAAAGTCATCTAGATCTATCTTCAACCAGACAACTAAGGGTTAAGGAGTATGATCTCCTTCAGGTTAAAATCAGCTCAGAGGTGAGCTGCATGACTAGCAAACCACAGCTGTAACTGAGCAGCACATAAATGCATGTTTGAACTGAAAATAGCTGTTACGTGTCTGGTCTGTACTGGATGTGAAATGGGCATCTGGGGTCACTTTCATCTTGAGACAACTTCTTGTTCTTTGTTTGGGCTGGGCAGACTTCAAGGCTTGCTGTTTCTAACAAAACCATGTGTAACTTTGACAAATACCCAATGCAAACATTCCCACTAAGCTACAACACTACATTTCCTGTTAGTTTACAGCCAGGCTAACTACCTCAAGGTGCTAAAGGAAGGTATGAAGATCGAGGCAGCTCATGTGAAGAGAAAGCACCTCCACCATTTTTTGCCTGCAGAAACCTTACAGAAAAGAAAGAAGGTATAATAAAAATCGGGCTCTTCTGGCAATATTTTTTTTTTTTGCTTTAATAATTACTTGAAGACTTCATTATTTTGATGATGTTGTTTCAGCAAAGCATGCCAGGTACTAGTCAAAATGCCGGTGGGCTTCAGCGCAAAAGGACTTCTTCAGATGGAAGCTGTTTGGACAGTTCCAGAGACACGGGCTCCAGAACACCAGACAATCCCTCTTTGTCACATAAGATTGCTAAAGTGGACACCTCTGCAGCCGAGAGAGAAAGGTTAGCACCATGACCTTAAAGCTGTGAAGAAGCTGCTTTTTAACTGACTTGTGATGGGCATGCCGGGGGCGACAGGCCGGCAGCTCCCGTGTGGCAGCGGCGCCCACAGCCCGCTCCGCTCCTTCGCCGACAAACTTCGGCTCGGCGCTGGACCCTCCCGCCGCGGGTTTTACCCAGACGGGTTTGACGGACGGCGTCGTCTCTCTCTCACCCCGCGAAGGCTGCTGCTGCGGCGGCAGCCCCGAGTTTCCTTCCCTCAGGCGCCCGGAGAGGACGTTGCCGCAGGGTGCAGAGCCCCAAACCGGGGGCGAGTGAGCACAGAAGTAACGGCTCTGAGGGGGAAAAAACCCACCACCCCACCACCTCCGCCCCCGCGTCTTTTTTTGTTTAGTTACAGAACTCGGAGAAAGGGGGCTTCTTCCTTCGGTACAGACGTAGATATTTTAGTCAATAGTTAGTTTTAACTCCTGCTCCACGCTCCTCAGAAATGCTGCATTTCTACATACTGTCACCGTTTTCCATTTTGGTTCGGACAATAAATTACTGTTTTCCCGAGAAAGAAAAAGTGTGGCTTGTGGGAACAGTTAGGAGTTAACCGTTGGTCATGGAAAAGCACGATTTACACAATTATAATTAAACACAAATGGCACAGGTACAGTATCCTGTCGGGACTAGTGACAGGAGGGAGGGAGTTTGATCAAAGCTTTGAAGAGCAAAAATTTTGACCCCAGGAATGTTTCTGGTTCCTCAGTTCCACCCCGTCACTCCAGTTTTTCAAACAGTCATCTTGGGGAACGCAATCAGCAAACGGCCCCCACAGCCCCATCAAAAATCAGTGACAGCAGCCACGGTGGAGATCAAGTTAAGGAAAAATGACGTTAATTCCTTCATTACATTTCCAATGTAACACATTACATTAAAACATAAATTTTCAATATAGTTTTTCTTCCTCCTGTGCTTGCCTTTGCCGTATAACCGATACACCGAGAGTGGGGTAAGCTGCTCACATACAGTTCTTACTTTACAGTCTTAAGACTCGTGCTGGTCTTTAAGTGTAAGGTTGTTATATGTGATTAAAGTAGAGCAGACACCCCCCCCTCCCAGCCCAGGCGCTTCATTTTTTATTAATACCCATCCAAACCATTCAGCTAGAAGAAAAAATTCTGCATAGTACACAAATGTTTGGACAAACACACGAGAAAGGAACAAGAAAACCTAAAACCTAGTTAAGAAACAAAAACACACACAGAGGGATTGCACAGTTGGGCATTCAGTATCACCAGATGTTGTGTATGCAAGGTGACATAACAGCAACGTATTGTGCCACGCATTTTATTGCAACTGATATAAAAATTTATTCTCATAAAATTAAGCTTTGCCTATCATATTATAAATTTTTAAAAAATTAACTCTGACAATTTGAGAGAAGTTTTCTCTGCTGGTTTGAAGAGCCATATGTCTTCAAAATGGGGTATTGCTTTCCTTTTACTTCAATATGTTTTTGACCCACAATATATTCACTTTTATGTAATAAACAGATATCATTCTCTACAGGTAACTAGAAAACTGTTTACAATTTAATTCACCTACAAGCCACCTAACCTGCAACTAACAATTTAGATCAAAATGCTATTCTCCAGTATCAAGAAGATTGTCATTATTACAGGCAAGATTAAACTTTACCTTAGAAAGTTACAGTTGTAAATCTTAATTTGTTTCAAGTTAGGTTTTTTGACAGGCAAAAATATGCCATAGCAGAAGTTCTTATGTTTGTGGAACAAGTGTTTCTCCCACATGCTTTCTTCAGGTTGTTAATTCTATGAAAACCACTTGAGGTGCTTTAAAAAACATTACCTCTGAACTGCATTAAGAGGTTTCTAAAGTGTTTACTTGTCATATACCAAAATGAGATTTGTTTTAAAACCTTTATGTAATATACAATGGACTATACAGCACCACACACTACTTCAGAAAAATGTATTCCCACAAGCTGGAAAACAATGATAAAAGTTTAAAAGAAAATGATCGAAAACTTGATAAAGAGAGGTACTGAAATTATCTGGGAGATGTTCAGATCTGCAGTGTTCCAAAGGCAACGACAGCAGTATGTCACATAAAAATAGAGAGAGAGAGGACAAAAATATCAAAGCAGTTAAAAGACTTTATTTTAGCTTTAAGAGATTTTAGAATAAATTTGTTTAATATAAGTATAAATAAACATGTAGAAGTAAACTTTATTGAACTATGCTCAGAAAACAACATGCAACAATAAGAACAATAAGACAACATAACAGAGTAGAAGTCAAGTATGCTGAAATCAAGTATCACAGAACATAACTGAAGGCCACAGTCTCCCTCTTCATTTCCTAATAAGAAAAAAAAAGACAAACTAGCAGTCAGCATGAATGAAAGTTTAAGAACCCTGTTTATTTCTTCATAAAAAGAATAAAGAATCTGTACACACATACAATTGTTAGTAATATTTAGCAAATATATGTGCTACCACTGTCACAAAGTCTTTCTGTACCCACCAGCTGCAAACACATATTTACGCATTCAAAATAGAGTAGGCTAGAGGGACTGTATGGATCTGTAGCAAGAGACTACGGATCTCTGTACCAACAGTGGTTTCAACCCTTAGAAAGAGGAGACAGTTCCTGAAAAGCCACAACTAAAAGCGGGAAATGTTATTTTTCTGCACTGGGAGTAACTACTTGTTAAAATGTGTCTCTTCATGAAGTAAAGCTGGCTCCTGACCAACTTGCAAAGTCATTCTGTATAGGAAATATTTTTTCGTTAAAGGTAGAAGTAGAAAACAAAACAATCAAGTCCCTTTTAATTTAAGCATTAAAAGTTAAGTCACAAAAGCTCACAAGCTCCAGGATAACATAAATAAATCCCTTCTCATGCTAAAACACGTCATTATACTGGATGAGAGAAGGGCCAATTTGTCAGGAATGGCCTCCCTGAATCCAAATAATCCTCACTGTTGCACAATCAGAACGGAGTGTCTGTTCTAACTCTTTATCAGATGTGGAAGAAGAGATGGAGATGACCAGGGCCAAAGAGAAAAGGCTTCCTCTTTTTTTAAGGCAGACTGGGAGGCATAAAGAATTTTTTTTATTCTCAGGCACAAGCAACTCAAAGACAACTGGATTCAAGGATCTTGAATCTGAAGACTGAATATCCAACCTAGCTAAATCGACTCAATACTGGGAATGCCTGACTGGGACCATGGGTGCCTCTGGAACATTTCTGCTGAGTTCTGACAGCTCAGAAATCCTCTTACAGGAAGAGATCAGAATTTGACTCATTAGCATTAAACCAGCATAGGCAGAAATCTCCCCTTAAGTCAAATTCAAAAAGATGCTTGAGCCATGCTAGTTAAAAAGACAGAATGGTGAGACTAGAGAAAAATTTGAAACTCTTGTTATGTTTCATACTTAATTTCTTTTCAAGAATGGAATGACTACTATACGAAGTATTAAAATGTCTGACTGCCTGTAAGGGGAGAAAGAGGAAATGACTGAGAAAAGCACCCTCCTTTCATAGACCCCCACCCCTAGAAAGGTTCTGGAGAAGGACTGTTGACAGATTGAGGTTAACTACTTGGAGAGGGCTGGGGGGGGGTGGACCCATTGTCTTCAAGCCTTTTCCTGCTGAAACTGCCAACAATTATGCCAAATACAACAACGGTTTTGCAATATGGATAAATGTCTTCCAGACTGAAATGAAAAAGTCTCATAACACAGGCTACTAAGCAGTAAAGAGTCACGCTAAATGAGAGCACACATACATATGCATAGCACACACATGCATACCAGTGATAGAAAGTGCTACAAGACAAAAAAATTTACCTGCACTAATTCAGTTTTGTTGTAATCTTCCCGATGTTGGTAAATGCACTGACTAAGAATGGCATATAGTTTTTCCAGCTGAAATACATTGAAGTCCTCAGTCATCTCAGTGACAAAATGCAACAGTTGCTGAAGAAAAAAACAGAAAAGTACAAGTTTAGAATAACGCAAGATCCTTTGCATAGGCTCTTTATGTTTTCAGAAGCTAAACAGTAACAATAACAACACAAGTGACATCCTACTTATAGAGTTAAATAAAATATAAGTGGCACTTCAGAGAACAGATTAAATATCTCACAAGATTTAACTGGAGAAAATGAGTTAGTTTTTCATACTTCAGAGAAAAGGAAGGCTGAAATTTCAGACAATATTTGATTACTAATCAATCTATCACAACGATCAGAACTGCGAATCAACTGCTTCCAGAACAGCAGGGAGTGACACAATCCACTTTGTTGTAAAGTAGCTGCCACAGCAAAGCCACAGGTGCATTTCATTAGAGGAAGCTGTTGCTGCATCACAGGGCACCGTAAAATGCATCTTTGGAAGCCAGGCTACAGGTCTTCTACATACAGCTGTGCCAGCTGGAAACGGAAGCGTCTTTAGGTGCTCACTGTTACCCATGCGCTGAATGTGCACCGTGCCTACAACTCAGCTGGCAGAACACACTGCTCAAGTGTCTGAACCAGATCGGGAAGCAAAGTTAGATCCGTTAGCTCCTACCTTTAAACTGAAGAGTGGATAAACTAGCAGAGTGACTCTGCCTGTAGCAGATTACCAAACTCTCACACAGTCATTTCTGTTACCAAAGATGTGAATGTGATCATCTCTGGGAAAGCAACAGTGACAGCACGTTCTTCCACTGCTGCAGCCGTTCAGTATCTGTGTGTTGTGTGAGGCTGTGAAGATGTAGCTGAAGAGGCAGCCATACCGAATGAAAATATTACTGCCTCACAACTGCCCGTCATCAAAATCCACCTCCCTCAGATCAGCTAACACAAAATTTGAGTATTCCCCTCAACTTCATTCTATATAATAGGCAGATAAGACGCACAAAAACTAGGCAGCGTGCTTTCAGCTGCTGCAAACAGAAAAGGTAGGATGTGACAGAGGTGTATGGTCAACATCCTGCGTGAAACTATTTCTAATTGCTGCCACATAGGTGACTGCATGCTCTTCTGTATGGTCATAAAGTTCTACGCATATTACCAAGCAAATAAACAAACAAAAAAACCCCTCCGAACAAACCCAAGCAGCTACATTTTGGAGGTTCACCTGGCTTATTCACTGCAGGTGAGTTCCAAAGAGGCTCTCTCTGGTATGAGCAGCTAGTTCCAGTGGCACCCATATTAGCAAAACAAGTTTTCCAAGAGACACGTTTCATGACCGTGGCTCTCCTCATATATATGTTTCAGCTTATAGAAAGGCTCTACTGTACTACTTCTCCAGTAGGCAGTAACTTTGGAGCACATGCTATTAGCATCCTGACTCTAGGAAAAACCTATGTGGCTTCTCTACACACACAGGCAGACATGAACAACAAAAGCCCCTGAAATCTGCTTCTTTAGGAAGCCAGATTTAAAAAGTTAGTTTCACCTCTACAAATTAGGTCACAGCTTAAAAACGCAACAGAAATTCTGTTAAAAAGCCCCTTCACCAAAGGGGATCCCTATCTGGTCATATTCTCCCCACACAGGGGAAACATCCATGTAATACTCCCTTTCTCATCATGGCGGGTAAACTTCAGCCCTCCTCTGCATTGGCCAACTTTCGGGACTCCAACCTAGCAATTTTCCTAATTTTCCTCACTGCAATATCCCCTGAAGATCAGGTCCTTGTTCTACCCTGGCCAATTAATGCAAAAGAACCTCTTTCCCTCGCTGCAGCTAGGCCCATTTTTAACCCTTTCCTCAACCGTAGCCTAGGATAGCAACTTCTCTCCTACAAGGGACTGGAAAACCCTTATAACACTGTAACTGTAGGAATGCAAAATTCTAACATTGGATTTTGAAAGAATTTCAGAAAAGCAGGTATTAGTATTTTATGCATGATGAGCTTTATGTCAACCTGCTAACTTCAGGTTTAAAGCCATCACTGCTAGAAATAAAGGTCCTTTTCATGTTCCTAATAAATGAAAACATGCAAAAAGCAAATCAAAACAAACCCCCAAATCCATCATAAAAACTGTTAGGATATTAATAACCAACAGTACTAGCAGGTTGTCAATGGGCTATTTTAAAATTCAACAAGACCTTTTAAATTAAAAATTAGGAAGAGAACACAGTCTCCTAAAGTTTAGTTCACCAAAAGCAAGAAGAGTCTACACCGGCTGTGGAAACATAACAGTCATAGTCCATTACAAGCTGAATTATTTCACAAGCTATATATCCTTCCCATAAATTGCTTTAATTGGCATTGGTTAACAACTGACTTAACTTACAACTGCACACGTAGCAAGAAAACATCCTACTTCAGAATTAACAAAATTGAAATTAGACTTACTTCGAGCTCATAGAAAGCCACAATCGCTGGCAGTGGAAGAATTTCCACAACTTGCTCAACATATACCCGTTGTTGCTCTCCTATCCAAGAACGTCTCGCATCAGTCATAGAGTATGCCCATGAATCTGGAATGACACAAATTTCTTAAGTCAGGATTTCTGTTTATCTCAAATACAGTATCAGTGAAGTATCCTGTACCTGAAATACAGTCTCTCTCTGCAATGACAGAAACAGAACTGTTACAATTTTTTCACTGAGAAATGTTTGACTTTTACTTTCTTGCTGGCAAAAGTCACTGCTCCCTAAAAATTAGAAACTCAAGACACACAAAAAAGCACTAGAGGAAAAGGCAGGGAAAAACCAGGAAAAATATATTGTCACGTTGTCATTACGACATTGCACAGTAAAACTCCAGAGTAATTTAGATTAGGAAACACATCTTACATTGCAAACAATAAGACGTAAAGTCTTCTATTCCACAGGTGACTCTGGGTCCACGCTGCTTGAAGCACAGCTTTTTAGCTCACACTGCTCATTATTGGGAAGATAATCGCACAATAAAAGTCAATGACTGTTTTTCAGTTAGGTACCATTTCAAAAACAAACCAGGATCAAAAAACCAGCAGCTGCAGAAGTTTGGCTTCCATAACTACAGGGGCAGCATCATTATGCATACTGTGTGCTGATTTTAGAGAGATATACCAGAACTAACAGAACAGAATTCAAGAAGGGTAAAACCTAATAAATAGTGTAATCCCCCTCCGGAAGAAAAAGAAGCTACGTGACTTGTTTGACCTTTCACTTACCATTTGAATCTCCATCTTCAGAACTTTCTGGCATTTGGCAATCCATCATGTCGCTTTCCTTTCTTAGGTCTGAACGTTCAGGAAGCATGACACTCTTCTTGCCAGAAGCAGATTTAGCCACAAGGGTAACTCTCCCTCTTTCATTTTCTGTCCCAGGTTTATTTTCATTCCCATTTTTCTGTCGTTCTTGAAGTATGTTTTCATTGTCTTCCATAGGACAATCCTGTGAGGACTCAACTTCAGTGTGATCCATGTTGGTAACATGTTTTTCTTGAGACCCTTCATCACTCTCTACTTCCTTTCGGTCTTCTGGAACTTTATTCTCTTTATTGAACTGAAAATTCCTCCTCTTTGTTGTGATACTTGAAGACCCTTTGTTCTTTTTGCGTTTTCTTTTTGACATATCTACAAAGAGATATCAGAAAAAGGAATCCAAAACATTACCAAAACAGTTCTTCATTCAAAATCCAGCATCCTCATCTTGCTTGACTTAAAGGAAAACGATCAAAGCAGCTCATTGTCTGTCTCCCTACATATGTCTAGAAGGGAGCTGCAAGTTAATGAGGTCAATTTGCTATTAGATTTTAAAAAGCCAGCTACAGAATTTCATTCACAAAACCATCAGTTTTGAGATTTTATGAGCAAAAAATTCTTACTTTAGATAGCAAGGATTACTGCAAAGCAAGGTTATTAGGTGAAGTTGCTTACTGTCTTATTACGTGAACTAATATAGATGAACAATAGAAAAGCATTTGGAGATGAGCCCTTCTTCAAATCTGTTCTAAAGCTGTAAACTTCAATAGCTAAACACATGTTGGGCAGAGTTAAAGAGACAATTTTAAGGGAATATTTGCTGGAGAAAAAACTGTCCGTAAAGACTTACCCCTCATATGCTTTCTGATACAGTTAACCTTGTTTAAAACAAACTTAGCATTTTTGCCTTCCAGAAAACCCCAACATTCTTTGTATTCACGGAGTACTACACAAAGCATATGGGTAAAGTCACTGGCAAAATTCCCAGTCGTGCCAGTGAGACCAGGAAACGTCACACCACATCATACATTTTAACTGAACGAGACCCAAGTCCCTTTGTTCCTTCATGTCCTTTTCACAGGAAAAGTGAGGAAATAATGATTTTTCCTTTACGTATCTATTATTATTGCTCCCCTATTTTCTTCCCCTTTCTCCCTTCAATTGGAAATCACAGTAAGAGGTGTGTCTTGGGTTTGCGTGGCAGGGTTTTGGTAGTGGGTGAGGGACTACAGGGGTGGCTCCTGTAAGAAGCTGCTAGAAGCTTCCCTGGCTCCAAGACAGACCCGCCTCTGGCCAAGGCCGAGCCCATTAGTGATAGTGGTAGCGCCTCTGGGAGAACAGATTTAAGAAGGGGAACCTGGAGCAGGCGAGGAGATTAGAATGTGAGAGGAACACCTATGCAGACACCAAAGTGAGTGAAGAAGGAGGGGAGGAGATGCTCCAGGCGCCGGAGCAGAGATTCCCCTGCAGCCCATGGGGAAGACCCTGGTGAGGCAGGCTGTCCCCCTGCAGCCCAGGGAGGTCCACGGTGGAGCAGATCTCCACCTGCAG
>JAVHMY010117511.1:0-10809 GCA_034783095.1 Forpus spengeli
ACATCTGGGGGTGTCCTGGGCAAAGCCCTGGGGGACAGGGATCGAGGCTGAAAACCTTGGCCTCTGACACCTGCAGGGACAGCAGGGAAGCCTGTAGGGACGTGCGTATTCATGCCTCGGGCCACGGGCTGCTGCTGAGCCCTGCCGGAGCAGCTGGGGCAGGTGCTGGAAATGTCCATGCCAGCTTCTCTGCCCCTGCTCACGCTGGTTCTGCAGGGACCCTTCCTAAGGGACAGCCTTAGGAGGAAGGCTGAATGGAGGGAGCGTGGCTGGGAGTGGATCCCACCTCCCCTTCTGCCCCTGCAGCAAGAGGCACTGGGGGATGAGGAGAGCAGCGGTGGAAGCAGGGCAGGGACAGAGGGGAGCCCTGCCCTGCCCTCAGCGACTCGGTCAGTCGGACCCCGAGATGACACAGGCTCCCAGAGTCCGCGTGCCAGCAGCTCTTGGCACTGATGTCCGGGGGGTCAGCACGCCTCTCCCTGTGTCGCTGGCCAGCTTTGAAATCTCTACCTTGGCCACGCTGTCGGTCTCATCACACATGTGAAAGAAGAGCGGGATAAGGCCCCTTCGCACTTTCTTCTTCATCCTCTTCTTGTCATTCCCCACCACAGTCTCCATCACATCTCGGAAGAGGCTGATGGAGAGCTCTCTCATCTGGCTGGACTCCTGGCAGGGAGAAGGGGAGGGGGACTTGAGAAAGAGCCACTGCCTGCTTACTGTGAGCATTAGGCCGAGGGCGGATGTGTGGGGGGATACTCTGGGGGAGGGCTCTGCACCCAGGAGCTGTGGCAAACTGTGTTCCTGCCTGGCAGTGCAGCTGGGGAGCCCTCGGGGCTCCGAGAGCAGCTCTTGGCCCACAGGTGCTTTGCACAGGGGCCAGGCTGGGCCCCAGCACAGGGGACTCAGGTCGCCCGGGGTCATCAGCCTGTCGGGGGAAGCCGTGCTGGGCTGCAGCACCCAGAAGCCATGCCACAAGAGCCTGAGGGAGAACGAAGTCCCTGCCGTGAGTGCTGCTCGCAGGGCTGGGCTGAAGGGCAGCTGTCATTGCAGGGTGCCCATCTGCAGGGCTCAGGCTCCCACATCAGCCTTACATCATCAAAGAGGGGTAGGAGCTCCTCCGCCAGCTGCAGAGCCATGGCGCTGGCCTCCGTCCTCTTCAGGTGACCCATCACGTTTCTGAAGACCATCAGGACCTTCATCTTGATATCTGTGTTGCCGTTGCGGAACACCTCCGCGATGTGTGGCCGGAGGACCTGTATTTTTCTCGCCTGTATGAGAGACCGAGTTTCCTCTTTGTGAAGCGGTCCGCGACCCCCCTGGCAAAAATGCTCTGGTCGCTGAGCTCCAGCCTCCTGCCTGGCTTCCTGGCAGGTGGTGGCACAGGAGTCTCTGTGGCAGCCGCCTGGTAGGTGGTGGCCGTGGGCACACCGCTGGGGACGCGGGAGAGCAGGGCTAGGTCGGGGAGGGCAGGAAAGCAAAGGCTCCCTGTCCCCTGCTCAGCCACCCCCTTTTGCCACAGGCCCGAAGGGACAGATGGCTTGGTAACCCTCCGTGCCTGGAAAGCTCCCCAGGCAGCCGCCAGGCCCCACCATGGCAGGGAGGGCGTTTGGAGCAGTCGCCCCACCGCCCGACTCCCAGCCAAGGCCAAGCGACGGCCTTACCCGCTGCCCGGCTGCCAACACGGCTCCCCTTTATGACGCCCTGCTCACCGAGTCAGGTCTCTCCGACAGCGTGATGAGGCTTTCGAGCAACAGGGAGACCGTCCACAGGCTTGGATGCCTCTGGTAGCTCTCAGTGTGGGACTCGTCACCAGAATCCTCTGACTGGATCTCCCTGGAGGCCATCGGCTGAAACAACACAGCTGTGAGATACTGGCAGCGCCTGCAGGGCTCGTTGAAGGTGATCAAGACCCTTTCCGGCAACTCACAGCCAAGTGAGGGGTGCAGGCGTCCTCCGTGGCCGAGGTGACCGGGCCGTGTGATTTCATGCCCTGGAGTTTGCCGAGTTGCTCCTTGAAGACCACCTCCAAAGTCCGGGGCGTGGACAACATCATCTCCCACATGGCCATGCCGGTGCTGCAAGCCAGAGCGCTCTGTCAGCAGGGCTGCCTCGGCCACAGCAGCGTGGCCTGGGTCAGCCCCGCGTAAGGCAGACCCTACCCCTCGGCTGGGATGCCCTGGGCCAGCAGCAGAGGGCTGAGGCGGTGTTCCCCGTGGGGCTGGCAGGAGCGTGGTGGCAGGGCTCTGGGCTGGCTTGGCCAGCTTTGGCTGCTGCAGGCCTGGCCGACCCACCGGGGCTGGAAGGCGTGGTGGGATGGAGGGCCCTGCTCCTTGGGGTGTCCTGCGGTATTCCTTGGGTGTGGCAGCCAGAGAGTCTCCGGGCCCCTCTCCCCATGGGGAAGAAGCCCTCAGGGCTGTCAGGGCCAGTACCTGTCTGGTGACGGAGAGAACTCCAGCAGGCTCGTGACCACTTGGATGGGGTAGCGGTCGGCCATCAGGAGAAGCAGTGACTCCACGCTCTGCCGGGCTGACTCCGTGTTGATGCAGCCCAGGTTTTTGTGGATGCAGCTCGTGATCTTTGGCACCTGGAGCGGACGCAGATGAGGATGGTGCTGGCACTGGAGTGCAGCCGTTTCCTCCGCTGCCCTTCCCATCCCTCTCTGCTGCCTTCAGGTGGCTTCCGGTGCCCGAGACACCTGGGTTTGGGAGGGAGGGATGGAGGGAGGAACAAGGCCTGACAGGGCTGAAGGGCAGGGCAGTGCAGCCACAGGCCACTTACATCCGCCAGCCAGAAGTCGGGGTCTCTCATGACCTCGTGCAGCACTTTTGCCGCCTCCTTCTCATAGATGCTGGAGTCTCTCATCGCCTCGATGGCCACGAGGACGATGTCTGCCCTCTCAGAAGATTCGAGGTATTTTGCAAAGGTCTGTGGGAGGAAGGAAGGGAGCGAAGACACGTCACACCGACTGCCCTGAGGGTGCTGCTTCGCTGGGCAAGTGCGAGCAGCCCTGGTGAGAGATGGCCGGCAGTGCTGGCGGCAGTGCCCGCAGGAAAGCTGGCAGCAGGGGCTGCAGTCACTGGGTGGGGGAGGACGAGAAGAGAGGGCCCCCAGGGTGAGGGAGGGAGGGTTGGGCTCCTGGGCACGGTGTGCTGGCGCTCCAGAGAAGCAGGGCTTGCTGGTGGCCGGGAGGGCTGGAGCTGCTGCTGGTGGGACACCGGAGTGCAGCCCTCGCATGGTCCCTGCTCGGGGACAGCAGGAGCCCTCTCACCAGGGCCAGTGAGGTCACGCCAGCCCCGCCGATTCTGGATGCCTTTGCTGACACAAGTCCCCGGCTGACGGCAGGGACAAGAGTCCCGGCAAGGGGGAAGCTCCTTACCATGTCTTTCATGGTGGTCAGATGCAGTAAGGAGGAGATCTCATTCTCCCGATGGAGCCGCGGTGCTTTAGCCTTTAGCATTGACCTGCCTAAACAGCAGGGGGGACACAGAAGAGTCAGTAAGACGCAGCAGCTTTGCCAACAAGCTTACCGAACGGCCCCGAGAGCTGCTTGCAAGATGGCAGGACAAAAGCGGTCAAGGAGGTTTCTGGAGGGTGTCAGGAGCAGCTTCTTGCTCCAGGCACTGGAGGGGCCAGCCGTGGCGGTGCACAGAGGGATCAGCTCTTCACTAACAGGGCAGACGTGGGACATGGTTACTTTGGGACATGGTAATCAATGGTGGCTTTGGCTGTGGGGACTGCAAAACAGCGGGGTTCAAGATCCTGAAAGCAGGGAGGAAGGAGAGCAGCGGAGAAGAGGTCCTGGGCTTCAGGAGAGCGCTCAGGTTCTGCAGCAAAATGACAGCTGGGATGCTACGGGGAGCAGCTGTGAGGGGCAAAGGAGGTCAGGAAGAGAAGCAGATGTCTGTGTGCAGAGGGATGAAGCCTACCACAACTCCCCTTACTTTTTTGATTATACATGAATTCATGGAGGAGCGCAACAGCAGTGGCAGCCTCACAGCATATTTGTTTCTCGGAAGAGCGGAAAAGGAGGAGACGTCCCAGCAGCTGTCCCAGGATTGGGATCTGGACGTCTCCATAGCAGACAGGGCCGTATGTGTCCTGTCCAAAGCGGTGCCGAGCCTGGGCGAGGGAGGCAGAACAGCAGAAGGGTTGAGGGCAGGCAGCTGGTGGCAAAGCCCTGAACCCAAGAGCGTGCCCAGGGCTGGATCCCTGGTGAGTCAGGGCTTTGCAGGGCCATGCCGGCCACGGCTCCCAAAGCAGCTAGCTGGGCAGCAGCCCCGCGTGGGGAGAGCTGCAGGCTGCTCTGGTGTGCAGGGAGGGGGAGATGGCCTGGCTGGAGGGTGCCTGGCTCCTCACCTTCAGTGTGGAATTCTCGGACAGCAAAAGGCTCAGACCCTTAATCCTCCCCATGGCCCTCTCCTGCACAGCTTCTCTCTCAGAGCTGGTGAAGTTCAGCAGCATCTGGGAAGAGAGAAGCTGCTGGTGTGCCCTGGGAGCAGACATGGCCTCCAGCAGAAGCAGCACTGCTCGGCTCCCGGGCTGGACTCTCACGGTCCGTCAAGGCTGCCTGGGATCTCGAGCAAAGCCCGTAGCGGGGTTCCTGCCCCTAGGGTCCCTCGCAGGCTTGGGACAAATTCCCCCGGGCCAACCCTGTGGCCGGGCAGGAAGGCAGATGCCACCCTCTGCAGGCACTGTGCTCCAGAAGAGCCTGCTGGGCAGCCCCTGGTTACCACGGGAGGTGGGCAGCCTCCCTGCAGCGTGCTCTCTCTGCGTGGCACTGGGGTGAGGACCACGCACTCCAGAGTGGACACCCCCTTCCCCCCAGGGTGAGGAACAGCCCCTGTGAAGCCCCCCCTTTCACATGCCAGACCTGAAAGATACTCTGCAGCTGCTCGCTGACTCTGGTGGCAGAACAGCTGCGCACCATCGTCTCCAGCATGGTGTCCATGGCTCGCAGGGCCTGCAAGGAGGACAGAGAGTTGTGGCAGTGATTCTGCTGTCCCTCCCACGCCCAGGAGACTGGTCTGAACTCCCAGCGCCAAGGGAGGACTCCCGCGGTGCCTCCCGGTGCCCGGGAGAGACCCGGGGGCAGACAGTCTGCTGCGTGCAGAGCAGTCTGTGGCGCTGGACGTGGCCAGGCCCGTGGGAAGGGCTCAAAGGGAGGAGGGTGGGAAAGCAAAGCCGAGCCCCTGCCCTGCCTTGGATCTCTGGTCGTATCGCAGCACGGGGTGGCCAGGGAACAGCCCAGAGGGACTGGGGGCTCCTGGGGCTCACCCAGCCCTTACCTGGCTATAGAAGTAATACTCCAGGTTCCTCATTTCCTTTTCTGGAGGAAGCAGGAAGACACTCGTGAAGCAGGTGTGTAGGAGGATGTTCTCTTTGCCCTCCAGCGCCGTCGGCACTGAGCTGCGAAGAGAGAGAGGGGCCAGTTGGACACTGATGTTGGGAGCAGTGCCTCGAGGCCTCGTGCAGGTGGACACAGACCTCTGGGGCAGGGGTCCCCAGGAGGGACGGGCAGGTACCTCAGTTCGGTGATGGCAAGCATGGCTTGCCGCCGCACTGCGCTGCACACCCGGTCCCTCGGCTCCTCTTCCAGCAGCAGCTGCGGAGCACAACCGGGATGGGACCTGGCAGCTGCCAGCACCCAGTGCCACCAGACCCAAGCCCTGCCCAAGGGCTGTCCTCAGAGGGTGCCGGTGCCGGGGGGCCTTGCCACCTTTCCCAGATCTGCTGGGTGTCCCCTCACCTTGATATTCTCTGCCAGCTCGTATCTGTGGCAGTAGACATCCAGGCACTCTGACAAGGTACAGTGCCTGTTGCTTTGGCACAGGTCGCAAATGTCCCTCAGGAACTTAATCTTCTGGCCCTCCTCCTGGCAGCCGGGGGACAGAGAGACCAAGAGGGAGCGTGAGAGTTGGGGACGCACGGCCAGTGGGACCAGAGCACTGGGGGTGCAGTGCTGCGCAGGAGGCCTGGCAGAAGCAGCTCTGCCCAGCCAGCACACCTCCAGCAACCCGGCAGCAGAGCCCCTGTCAGCCGACGCCAGCACAGCCGTGTTTGAAATGGCCACGGTTACCTTTTCTGGGCTGCTGACAAAGGCCTGGATGAAGTCCACGATCTCCTGTTCCTCTTCGTACGCGGGTAACAGTCTGGTACCTAACAGAGGAGGAGAGCAGGGAGGGCTGTAGAGAGAGTCCGGCGGCGGGAGAGAGCAGAGGAAGGAGCTCAGCCCTGCTCGCAGCCTCGTGCCCGGTCCCCTGGTGCAGTCTTCCCATGTGTGTCAGGGCTGGAGAGCGCGGGGCAGACAGGCTTCTGTGATGCTGGAGCACAGTGCGGCGGGGAAAGCCCCCAGTGCATCGGGCTGAGGAACTGCCTTGCAGA
The DNA here is from genome assembly GCA_034783095.1 of Forpus spengeli. Classification (NCBI taxonomy): domain Eukaryota; kingdom Metazoa; phylum Chordata; class Aves; order Psittaciformes; family Psittacidae; genus Forpus; species Forpus spengeli. The sequence continues at coordinate 6,382 of JAVHMY010117511.1, forward strand.
TAGGCAGGAAAGGTCCCCATCCCACAGCATCGCTGCCTGCTGCCAGCTCAGCTGCCTCTCTCTGCCCGTGCCCCGGAGCAGGAGCAGGGTCCCCTCTGCTCTCTCCCTCCTTGGGAGAGGCTGTGCTGGGGCCAGCTCCCAGCTGCCTGAGTCATTCAGGCAGCATCCTGCCCACCACCCATGGGACCCACGCTGCCAGCATGCCGGGGAAACGGCGATCCTGGCGTCGAGCAGGGTGCGGTCGCTGGCCCCAGCCCTGCCCAGAGCGTCAGGGCGCCTCACTCACCAGTCAGCAGCGGCTGGACCATGCACACCTCGTAGGGCTTCGGTGGAGACCTGCTCTCCTGGGGAGCCCCGTCCTCCTCCCAGGCCACCCTGGGGCGGCTGGGGGGTCTCTGCGCCATCCTGCGGGATGGAGGGAAGGGGTAGGGCTGGGCAAGGGGGAAGCTTCGGCGAAATGCCTTGGCCTCACCGGGGCTGCCGGGGACGGCGGGGAAAGATGTGGGCTGTGCTCAGGAGCTCCTCACTGGCTCCGTGCTCCTGCCCTGTCCCATCACCGTCCTGCCGGACACTGCGGGCTGGGGGCCGCAGCTGTGCTGATCACATGTGGTGCAGTGCGCTGTCACAAAGGGACGTCGCAAAGGGTGCCACTGTGACCCGCTGCCTGGGCAGGGAGGGGCAGGGCGTCCCCTGGGGGGCCACGGGGTCGGCTCAGCCCTGGGCACCTGGGGGCCCTCGGGGTGCCTCCAGACCCCCTTTGCCCTCACATCCCCTCGGGACCTCCCTGTTGCCCTCCGGTGTGTCCCAGAGCCCCGTGTTCAGACACTCCGGCGTGCCCCCAGGACCCCCCTTTCCTTTCGGTGCAGTGCAGAGCGCCGCCACTCCCCCTCGACGACATAAAGTGCCTAAGATTCACTCAGGCTTAACAGAAATCATAGTTTTTGTCATCTCGACTCTTCTCTTCCTCCCACCAAACAGGAAGAGCTCATGCAGAAAAGAGGAAAAAGAAAATTAGACTTCCTCCACTGAGTTTGCCCTTGTATGAATCGGAAGCTCCCAGAAACGGAGATTCCTGCCTCACCGGTTTCCTTCTCGGTCTGGTCCGTGACCGTGATGGCGAACACCCTCTCACAATTACAGCCTTTCCTGCCCTCCGGAAACCTCTTCCAGCGCTGGTCCACTCAGGACCCCTCCCGTGGCCTTCATTGCACCCCAGACCCCTCTGCGGGACCTCGAGCTGCCCCTGGGGGATGGCTGTGTGGTACCGCCGGGGTGGAGGAGCCCTGGGCTGGCGTGGCAGGGCTGCACTTCAGCCCCTGTGGGGGTGAAGGGGGGAGGATGGCACCCAGGGCCATACAACGCTGTCCTTGCCATGCTGGGAGCTGTAGTCTCCCAGCATGGCACTTCTGGGCAGCCGTGTTGGCTTGTGGGGCCTAGCCGGGAGCTGTCATCTTCTGGTACAGGCCTGTTGTGCGGCCATGTTGGTCCACAGGACGTGCCAGGAGCTGTAGTCCCAGTGCTGTTGTCTCAGCGTGTCTCTTCCACGGAGGCAGTCCAAGGAACCCCCAGGAAGCCCAAGGGACCCTGGAACAGCCCCTCTCTGCCCGGTCTCTTGCAGCCCGAGAGGCGCCATGGAGCCGCTGTGCGGCGTGAGCACGCTCAGGCACCTTCAGAGCTCTGCTCTGCCTGAGCTGGCCAGCTGTGTGTGTCCGGGCTGCCTGGTGGAGGGCAGACGGGGAGATCTGGGGGCAGGACGGGAAAGAGGTGGATGAGGAGTAGCTGTCTTGGAAATTCAAGATGAGGTGGCTCTCTTTTTGCCATCGGATCCCCTCAAGACTTGCTCGTTTTCCCTTCCGCTCCCCTCAAGACTTGTTCGTTTTCCCTTCCGCTCCCCTCAGGCCTAGAGGCCTCCTCATAGCCACGAGTCCCCTCTGAACCCCTCTCTTGTCCTGGCCTTGCCTCAGCCTGACACGGTTGCCCCCTCGGAACCTCTCAGCACCCCAGGGCGCCTTCTGATGTGCTCTAGAAGCCTCAGTGTGCCCCCTGGTCCCCGCAGCAGCCCTCTCTTAGCCTCCTTGCACCCTCCCTTGGAGCCTCAGGAACCGGCCCTTGGCCCTCATGGCACACAAAAGCCCACCGTTGGCCTTCACTGGGGCCAGTGGAGGGCTCTCGGGCACACTCCTCCGTTTGCCCTCTAGCTGTCTCAGGATCGCTCTAGGCCTCTCAGGATCCCTCCTGAGGCCTTCCTTGCCCCCCAGGCCCCTCTGCGGGACCTCTAGCACCCGAAGAAGCCCCACTGGACTGGGGGCCTGGTCCCCTAGGCTCTACAATACACCGCTTCAGTCCCCTCGGCACTCCTCCATAGGTCTTTGTGATGCCCCAGAGCCTTCTGCTGCTCGTCCAGCCTTCTTAGGAGCCCCCTGGTCTCCAGAGGACCACTTGTGAGGCATTCATGGTGACGGAGGCACTCTGCTTGTCCTCTAGTCCCGCCGCAGTTGCCCCCTTATCACGTCTGGACTCTGCTTGGAAACCCTCCCGAGTCCATCACGGGGCGGGGAAGTGGTGAAGCAGCAACAGCAGATGCTGGGGCCTCGCTGGGATGCCTGGAGAGCCACAGGATGGCCGGAGCTGGGCGCACCCTTCCTGCGCCCTACCCTCGCTGCGTGACGGAGGGGACTGCAGGCCCCCGCGGCACACCTCTGCTTCTCCTCTTGGGTCTCGGCTGAGCTGTGGGAGGGGAAGCGTGAGGAGGGTTGCTGCAGGGCCATGAGATGGGGCTGCGACCCGAGGCCTTCCCGGGGCCGTCGTTCAAAGCAGCATCCCCGCACGCCAGGCTGCTGTGCGTGGGGAAGGACTCTGGGACTGAAGCAAAGGACAACTTCTGGAGGGCTGCTGGCAAGCGTGGGCGTCAGGCAGCTCTCCGGGCGAGCCCGATCCCTTCGGGGGCTGCCATTTCCCCTTTGCCCTCTGCCTCCCTAAGGAAAAGACTTCCCCAGGGGGCGAACGAACGCGGCTTCTTCTGGAGAGAGACTCGCCGAGGGGTAAACTTGTAAAACAAGCCTGGGGCCAGGGCGTGCCGAGGGGCGAGCTGTCCTGCGGGCAGCGGGACAGGCCAGGGATGGCGCTGTCTGCTCAGCACGCGGCAGCTGAAGGACACTGTGGGTTTGGGCTTGTTGTTCCAGCTTTATTAAAATACAGCCGCTTTCCCGAGGAAAGCTGCACCTCTGCCTGGCTCAGCAGCGCCCGCAGCACAGTGCTCGCAGCCTGCGTCCCCATGTCTGCTGCACCCTTGGAGACTTCAGGATGTGGATGGTCTGACGTGCCAGGGAACAGACGGCGGGTTCTCTGTCTTCTTCCAAGGGCTGAAGAGCTGCAACCGAAAGAAACAGAGCCGAGGTGACCCCCCGTGTCTGCAGAGACCCCCAGGCGTCCCCTCCAGACCATGCTCCCTACTCACCCCTGTTGATCTCAGCCAGCTTCTCCCGGCTTTGGTCCCTCAGGGCCCGCGCAGCAAGCCCTAGGCACAGAGCGTCGTCAGACCTCCCGCTCCCCAGCATGCTCCCGGCAGCACAGCCCCAGCCCTGCCGCCTGGGCTGCACGCCCTCCTCCCCCTCGCCAGGGCTGAGCCCAGGGAAGACCAGTAGCCGAGGGGGGGGGACTGCGCAAGGCGGCCACCAAGCCCACCTGCGTGGGCAGGGGTGGGAGAGGGAGGCCAAGGCCTCGCGCGGGGCAGCTGGGGCTCTGCCAAAAGAGGGACCCCGGGGGCTGTGGCTCACCGATGAACCTCACGGCCACCTCTCGCAAGGCGGCCTGAGCGTCCCCCAGGTACGGCAGGCTCTGGCTCAAGTATTCTTCCGCCCTGCTCCTGTCGTGCGCCAGCTGGAGAGAGAGAGCGAGAGGGCACAAGGGTACGGGCATGTCACAGAGCCTCCCCAGCTGGCCGGAGCAGTCCCTCCTCTGGGCAGTCCCCCCCAGGCCATTCCCGTCTCCCAGCCAGGAGCTCTGTGGGAGTGAGTCTGAGAGAGAGCCACAGGCAGAGGGGTCCAAGGGGTGCTGGGACCCCTCCATCCCACTGCAAGGCCCAGATGGGCCAGGGTCCCCAGGCCCTGGGGCTTGTCCTCACCAAGCACTCTCCAGTCCTCCATGTCTGCTGTGTCTGCAGCAGCTGTTTGAGCTCCTTCCACTTGAGGAGCTCTGCGGTGGTGATGAGGGCTTCTCCGGAGACCTGCAGAGCAGCAGAAGCTGGGAGATGGCACCACGGCCTGGGGAAGGAGAGCTGGCGTCCCCCTCCTCTTGGCTTTGCTCCTGGGGTGATCCTGCCCTTGGGAAGCTGGGACATGCCCTGGCCCAGACATCTGGGGGTGTCCTGGGCAAAGCCCTGGGGGACAGGGATCGAGGCTGAAAACCTTGGCCTCTGACACCTGCAGG
>JAVHMY010119001.1:0-10686 GCA_034783095.1 Forpus spengeli
GGATGTCGTCAGTGGACTGCCTGTCCAGCATGGCTCAGGGTGCCCCCAGTGCCAGTGCTTTCTGCCAGAGAGCGCTCCTTTCGGGATCGTAATTCCGGTCCGCCCACCCGTGAGATTGAGACCGCTCAAGGGGGCGGGGCTTACAGCTGGCTGCCCGGAACTTCCTGCTGCCTTCCATGCCACCGCTTGGCTCCGCCCATCCCATCTCTTGCCCTAAACTACTGTGCTGTGCAGAACTTCCTCCCAAGTCATCACATGCGCGGCCAGCCCCTGGGGGTTCTGTTGGTTACGATCAATGGCCCCCTGGATTCTTTCTCTGAGGGCCTGAACATGTATTTTTAAAGCGTCCGGCAGACCTCTAATAAGGGGTCTGAGGTGGCGGGGATCCACCGGTGCAGTCACCGGTATCCCTTGCTGCCCTCTATCATACACAGCCTGAACACAGGCGGCTTTTTGCACTCCCTCTGTTAACTCCAACAGTCCCATTACCCGGATAGTAATAGGTTCTCCTCTCTCCCTTGGGTCCACACCCCCAGCCCAGTAAGCTACTCGGGACGTTATTGACCGATCCCCTGTCGGTCCATCATTCAGAAATACTCCTGGTCCCCAGTAATTTCTTGCTTCATCATCACTCAACAGCATCCGGTCGCCCCCCGTTAAAGAAACTCTCCACAAATACTCAGTTTCGGTTTCACCCGGCTTGCACGAAAACTTAGCTTGCAACTCGCCGAGTTCGGGTCCCGACCAAGGGGCCGTGCAAACAGACCTCTACCAATCCCATCACCTTTCCAAAGGGATATTCCAAAGAAATAGCCATCTTCCCCCGTAACTTCAGTATCACTATTCTGCCTGTTACGTGCTGTATTGTTTTCCTGTAATCTCTCTTATACTTTCAGCTGTCCCAATACAATGACCATTTCAAAAGCCATCTGTTCAGATGCAGGCTGTCCAGACAAAGGCCATTTTCATTATTTGCCAATGTTCTTTTTCTCCTACTCTTTCTTCATTCAGGTACCTCTCACTTTTCTGGTTGCTGCTTGAGCTTCAGGGGGTTAAAAGCTTGCCTGTCTTTCAGAAGTCTAATTGTCTCCTTAGCCAACTCTTTAATTATGTTTGTATCTACCTTTTTCACCACCCTACCTAAAATATTTCTCATAAGATTATTCCTTGTAGAGAGGCAACCTCATTAGACGCAGCTTGTACTTAGCGTATGGTTGCGGAGTGTCTTCTATTGTTTATGAAACTTCACCATGCTTTACTTTTCTTTGCTTGCAAAGAGGAAAAGTCCTGCTGTGCCCATGTGCAGCCAGTTCTCTCAGGAGAGCAGGTGGGAGCTGATGCAAGGGAGCTGTAACATCCAGCTTCAGCCTTGGGTGGAGAAGTCTGATGTAAGGCAAAGTGATCTAAGTCCCAGGTGGCCAAAGGCAGAAATGGTGAGGTTGGAGAGTTGAGGAGCAAGGTTGTCTATACAGTGTCAGACCTCAAGGGACTGCTTTCTGTACCTGTCCAGTCACCCTGAGGAGACTGTCTGCATCAGTATCAAACACAGAATGCTTCTATGACCTCTTCCTTAAAATGAAAAGTAATAGAAAATATCCTTTAAAATACAATAAAAAAAAATTAGATGCACTTTGAAACCTTCCTCCTTAACTACACTAGGTAACTTCTCTAATTAGCTGTACAAATCTTGGAGACTTGAAGAATGTTACAGGAAGAGACATGGCTCGTTAGAGCTTTCTGTATTTTAATGAGCCCCATAGTGCATTTGGGACTCATTAAAGGAACCTCAGGTACTGAGAGGAGATTGAAGAAACTGCTCAAGAAGTCAGAAGAAAAACTCAAAGTACCTTGCAGCATTAATGGGCCCCACTGAGAACTATGACTGTCAAAGGCTCCCCATGGACTCGTTAGAGCAGATAATTGGAGGCTGTGATTCCAGGTAGGCCAAGGCACTGTGCAGGTGGCTCTGATGCTGAGAAAAGCCTGGCTTTGTTTGATGAAGCAGAAAGGCAAGCCCTCACCCCCAGGCCCTGGGACCACCGATCCTGTCCCTCACGCGTGGCTCAGGGCTCTTCCTGGGGGCAGTGGGATGTGAGGGTGAGCAATGCCAAGTGCAGGAAAATTCTATGACACCTCCAGGCCTCCCAAATAAGGGGCCAGAATGAAACAAAGTCCAGAGCCTCAGAAGAGTGTTTCTCCTGCTCGGCCTCGGTGGTAGAGGCAACTGCCATAGCCAATGGGACTAAGCCCTCAGCCCTGTTGAGCCTTTTGGCTTTGCCAGAGCCCTTTGCCATCTCTACTGCAGGCTGTCTTATGCTGTCCCATGCCTGCACCTCTTTCCCTTCAGGCTGTTAATACCCATCTTGCTTTCCCACCTAGGTCTCACCCTGGCATTTCTCTACCTTCACTCATGTCTCTCCACCCATCATTCACTGTTCCTTGAAACACAAAGCCATGGGCTGATCCAGACTCCCTCTGGCTGACCTCTTACACCACAAGGCTACCCTTTGAGTGAGACTTCTTTTTCCTCAGCCCCACTCGGAACCTTCCAAGCCGCGCTTTGTGGAGGTTTCCGTCTCTTCCCACTACCAAGAAAGGCTCCATCATCTCTGAAACCACCCTTCAAGCAGTTGCAGGCTACTACTATAGTGCCCTGAGCCTCCACTTCACCAGGCTAAAGAAGCCCAGGTCCCTCAGCCTCTCCACAGAGACACCAAGCCCCAGCCTGGCACATCTCCTCTGACCCTCTCCAGTTCCTCCTCATTCCTCCAGAACAGGGAGCCCCACACGCACACACACACTAGCCTGGAGGTTGCCACACCAGTGCTGAGTCAAGGGGGATGAGAACTCCCTTCTCTGGGTGGCCATGCTCCCCCCTGATGCAGCCCTGTAGGTGGCAGTTGGCCTCATTCAAGGTGAGCATGCACCTCTGGCTCATATGGCATCCCTCATCACAGCCAGGCCCATCTCCTCAGGGTCCCCCCGGAGCTATTCAGATCCCAGCGTGCCCTCACAGATGGGGTTATTCTGTCCCCAAGTGCAGGACTGACCACGGAGCCTTGTAAAGCTTCATGAGGTTTCTACTGACCGGATCCCAGAGGTCTGCAGGGTCTCCCAGGAGTGAAGCACCATTGGGCAATTGTTAATGTGTGCGTGCAGGTGGCTCACCCTGACTTGTGGTGCCTCTGACAAGGCAAGAGCTTGAGGAATTGCAGGACATCAAAGATAGTAAAGGGAAGTAGCTTTTCAATGGAATTGCTGAGCAGGAGAGGAATTCCCATGGGGACAAGCTCAGAAACACCAAATGAGGGTTAAAGGATACAACACAGGGGCCATGGAGAAAAGGGTAAAGAGAGATGGGCTGTTTACATGGAGGGGTACAAGGATGGTGAAGGGGAAGAAATGGAGAGTGGGAAAAGAGGGAAAAAGAAAAGAAAAGGTGAAGCAAAGGAAATGATCATGGCTGTTTTGGGGGTACCTGCCAAGCAGCCCTGCAACTGGGCAACCGTGCCTGGAGTGGGAGAGGAAAGTCACAGATCATCTGACCAAACTTCTTGCAGACTGTGGTCACAGGCAACTCGAGTGCTTTGCCTCCCATGATGAAAGGAAGATCAGCTGAGGATGGAAATATAGAATCATTCATGTTGGAAGAGACCTCAAGAGGTCTTTAGGCCAGCCTCCTACTTGCAGCAGGGTCAGCTCTGGGGTCAGAGCAGGGTGCTCAGGGCTTCACGCATTCTGGGCTTGAAAAGCTCCAAGGATGGAGATGACAGGAGCTCTCTGGGACATCTGCTCCAGTGCTTGAGTGTCTTCAGAATACTTCTTAAAGTGTTTCCTTATCTGTTTCAGCTGACGGCCATTGGCCTTCATCCTCCCATCATGCACAACAGTGAAGAGCCCAGATGCATTTTCATGATGACACTCAAGAAGGTATGGGAAGGCTGTTACTAGGTCTCCCCAAAGCCTTCTCTCCTCCTTGTTTTGCACCTTTGCTGCAAGCAAGTCCAACGGCATCCTGGGCTGCATTAGGAAGAGCACTGCCGGCAGGTTGGATGCGGTCATCCTTCCTCTGTGCTCAGCACCACTATAATTTGTCTTGCTCACTTCCCTCAGGGTTTTCTACCTTTCAACCTCATTCACTGCAGCCAAAGCTGCCCTCCAACTCCTCCACCAGCCCTGCCTTCTTTTCCTGTGAAGAACAAATCCAGGAGTGTATCCCACCATGTTGGGTCATGGAACACCTCTGACCTTCCCCTCAATGGATGCTTTCTAGCAGAGGTCCATGGTCTTCCAAGTCCCCAGTGACTAAGAGGGCCTAAAATTGTGTCCCTTCCTCCAGCTGCCTGAGGGAGACCTCATCTTCTTCCCAACCTTCATCAGGCAGTTCAGGGATCCTGACCAGAAGACCATGGTACCTGGAGGAGTTAGTGATCCATGTAACAGTAAACCTGAGCAGAGCCAGGCCTGGGCTGGGCTGGGCTTCAAGTACAGCTTGGCCTTCAGGCTGTGTTGTGCTAAGCATATCTCAATGCAGGATAAACTTGATTGTAGCAGAGAAACCTGCAGGAAGCTCCCAGCTGGTACCAGCAATTAGGCCACCTGCATGTCCCTACCTGCATCTAAAACTGCAGAAACAAACATCCCCTTCTGGGACAGTGGGAAAGATGATGAGAATTGTTTTCTTGTAAGAAAACACTGAACGAGCTCCCAGGACCAAAGCGGGATAACCCTTACATGGGTGGGATCTGCACAGCTTGCTGCACAGTGATCAAAGGCACCTCCTGATGCAAAACAACACTCAAGTCTGCTGCGGGCCTATCGGGGATGCCAGCAGAGGTGCCCCCACAGCCACCTTCCCAGCCATGTGTCTCCTGCTGGCCCATGAGATCCTGAGGCACAGCTGACCTCACCACAGCATTCCCACCCATCTCTTCCTTGTGGCCTAGGATCTGATCAGATAAAGGTCACCTCACATTCCTCTTCCAACACCATGGCTCTGCTTTGGGACCTCACCATCCCTGCCCTGCCCCCAGGGACCAAACAGCCTCAGTTAGGGGAGGAGAGGGGCTCAAGGGGAGGGGCTTAGAGCATGGGAATGAGGGCTTCAGGTGTTAAGTGTTCAGGTTTAGGGATTAGAGCTCACCTTTCAGGGTTAGGGATTAGGCAAAGGTTCAGGGTGATGGTCTGGTGTTCTGCTTTGGCTGTCTGGCTAGTGTTTAGGGTGTGGGCTCACTTTGTGGATTAGGGGTTCTTCAGGGCAGGGGTGAGGGCTAGGCTTAAGGCCAACTTTCTAATGCTAGCTATAAGGGCGGGGGTTTGGCAGGAGCGATAGGGTAACGTTCACAGGGTAAGAGTAAGATTTAGCTCAGAGGTAAGGGTTGGAGGATTAGGGTAGTGGATACCCAACAGGGTGAGTGGTGCCATTTAGGGGGTGCCATTTAGGGGTAGGGTTGTGAGCTAATGTTATTGCTTAGAAACAGAGGAAGGGCCAAACAGAAATGGGGAGACAGGAACCTCATGGAATTCAACCAGGGAAAGTGTAAAGTCCTGCCCCTGGGAGGGGGGCCATAACTGCAGGCACCACTCTGTGCTGGGGGCAACCCAGCTGCCTGCAAAGCTGGAACAGAGTTTTGGAGAAAATGTCCTGGTGGGCACCAAGTTGACCATGAGCCAGCAATGTGCCCTTGCCGCAAAGAAGGCTGAGGGTATCCTGGGTTGCACTAGGAGGAGTGTTGCCAGCGGGCTGATGGTGGGGATCCTTCCCCTTTACTCAGCACTGGTGAAGCTGCACCTGGAACGCCCTGGTCAGTCCTGGGCTCCCCAGGACTAGGGAGACATGGACATACTGGAGAGAGTCCAACAAAAGGCCACTAAGATCATGATGAAGGGATTGGAGCATCTCTCCCGGCAGGGAAGTCTGCGAGAGCTGGGACTGTTCAGCCTGGAGAAGGGAAGGCTCAGGGGAATCTGCTCACTCTGTAAAAATACCTGAAGGGATGGTGCAAAGAAGATCGAGCCAGGCTCTTTTCAGTAGTGCCCGGTGACAGGACAAGAGGCCGTGGGCACAAAGTGAAACTCAGAAGGTCCCCTCTGAACATCAGGAAACACTTTTAGACTGTGAGGGTGACCCACAGAGGTTGCCCACAGAGGTTGTGGCATCTCCATCCTTGGAGCTATTCAAAAGCCATCTGAACACTGTCCTGGGTGAGCAGCTCTAGGTGGCCCTGCCTGAGGAGGGGTTTGGACCAGATGACCCCAGAGGTCCCGCCTAACCTCAACCATTCTGTCATTCTGTGAAATGCTGTGAAGGATGTCTTAGACCTACAGGACAAGTCCCACAGAATGAGCAAGACCATCTAAATGAGGCTTCTAGATGAATGGGTGATGCCATCCATATAGAAAGCCAAGCAGCATGGGAGAGCGATGGGGAATGCCAATGGTCTGGATTGAGAACTTCCTGGAAAAAGCCAAAGGAAAAGGATGAGTGCAAGGTACCCCATGTTCTGGGGGCAAGGTACCTTGTTTGGGACAGCTTCCTTAGCAACACCTGCATCCCCAGAGGGTGATTCCCTGGGCGTGCACCAGGCAGCAGCCTTGTTTCTCAGCAGCACTTGCCCTTTCCTCCCTGGGTATTGACCATGTCTCTCCATTCCACATTCATGGACCCCAAACTACCAGTTGAGGAAACACACTTTGGTGAGGGGAAGACCTCCCCGAGGCACGCCTGCACTTTGTGAGCCCCAAGAGCTTGTGCAAGCCTCGGGGTGGAGCTCATTTGGTACCCACATTTGTATTGCAGATGGTTGGGGAGCACCATTACCAAGCAGGAAGTGAGAGAGTTGGTCCCAGGACAAGATCTGCCTGATAGGGATGGAGCTTACAGTCTCCAGGTCATTGCCCCACATAAGGTGTGTTTGATATATGGCCGTGTTCCTGGAAATAATGCCATTTGGGTGACTTTGTCTCCCCATCAAAAGTAGGCAGGATGAATCCCATCCCTGGCAAAGAGCATGCGTAAACTGAAGGAACTGCCCCTCACCTGCCCAGCTTTGGCCTTGGCATGGGGAGCACCTTCTGGGCCTGAATGGACAAGCACAGCTGTGCCCTGCCTGCAAAGCTCAGGAACTGTTCTCCACTCTTAAAGAAAAAATGAGCACATTTTTCATCAGCTGAAATGCATCAAACACTCTTCCTTCACAGACAATGTTTTCCCATGATGTCAAGGTGGAAATTTCCAGCCCATGTACTATGCTCAGGAGAAGATACCCTGGTCTTCCCCGTTACACCCGTGACACTGCTCTGCCTAGTATCCTGTGTATTGACTCTCACCACTCTCTCACGGGTTTCCACATGTCCTGCTTGAACTGACCATTTCTAAAGAAGCCATTCCAGCAGACTGCCTGGACACCTGCATTTCCCAGTGTCCATCCAGCTTTCCTCCTCTCATTGGTCTCTACCCATTCAAACACCTCTCAGCTACCCAGGTGCTGCTCAGAGCTTCAGGTGCTTTAAAGCTTGCCTTGTCTTTCAGTGGTCTGCTTGATGGTCTCTTGAGCCAACTCCTCCATTGTGTTTGTACCTGCTCTCCTGAGTATCTCACTGAAAGTGTTCCACTAAGGTGACCCACAGCAGAAAGTGGACTTCAGTGGAGGAAGCTTGGACTTCATACATTATTTTTTACTAAGATATTCCTTTCTTTTTCTTTTTCTTTTTTTTTTTTCTCTTATTAGCAGGTAAGCAACATTCTTCTGTGATTGTGTGCAGCTGGTTCTCTAAATAAAGCCAGTGGGAATCTGTGCAAATGAGCTGAATCATTCAGCTACAGACTTTACTGGGAAAAGCTTAGATTTGTGAAACCATGATGCAAGTCCTAGATGGCCAATGAGAGAAATGACAGATGGAGTGGGGGGACAGAGATCGATGATGACGATGGGGCACAGGACAAAGATGGCCTGTACAGTGTCTGACAGAAGTGATCTTACTGTTTTCTACATATGCAGAGTTCATCCGGTGATGCTCTGGATCCATGTGGATTGGAGAAGGCTGATATCACTTATTCTGTAAGCAGCAAGACAAAGAAAACTGGAAAAAAACCAAGAAATCCTGATTTCTTATTCCTTATCATTTTGATCTTCTCTGCTTGGCTGTACTCATGAAATTTCTCCAACGAGCCACAGAAGATTTGAAGATTTAGGGACAATTATGCAGAGAGACATGGCCTGTTAGGGTGTTTTGCGTGTTAAGGAGCCCTCTGGTGCCCGGTTCCTGAACTGCAGATACTGAAAACAGGAGCAAGGGTCTAAAGAAGAGGAAGGTACAAGAAAACCCTGTTTCTGAGGGCATCAGAGGCCCCACCGAGGGCCAAAGCTGACAAAGCCATGAAGGAAACGGCCAGTCAACGTGTTGCTCCCTGGGGGCTAATGATGCAAAAAATTGGAGACACTGGTTGCAGATGGCAAATAGAATCATAGAATCATTTAGGATGGAAAAGACCTTCAAGATCATCGAGTCCAACCATCATCCATGCCCACTAAACCATGTTCTGGAGTACCTTGTGTGCTGGTGGCTCTGACCGCATGTAAGCCCTTGGTGTTTGTTAATCATCAGAGTGACCAAGCCTTCCCCCCCCAGGGCCTGGTAAAGGAGGTCCTTTTCCTCACGCATTGCTCAGGGCTCTACTGAGGGTCAGTGTGACTGTGTGGGTGGATATTTGACTTGCTGGTAGATTTTGTTGCTTTAAACACAAAACTGTGGTGTTCTGGGGATTTGGCAATGCCTGTGAATTCCCCACAACCTGTCCAGCTTCTTTCATAGCCCTGCTGACAGTCCTCAATCACCTGAGATGTCCCAGTCCCAGACTTGTTTCCATCCCCAGATTGGATCCATATCCCAGCACTGCACTGCCATTACTCCGGCTGCTGCTGCCACCCTAAAATCACAGCTTGAACTATTCCACAGTAGCATGACTACCACTTGCTCCTTCGGGTCCTCTTCTGGCCTGTAACACACTCTCTGCTATGCACACCCCGCTCTCCCTCCACTCGCCTGTGTCTCCCAAAACATTCTCACATTCCCTGCAGTAATGAGACCTCACTCCAGGGGGTTCATGCATTCTCCAGGCTCATGGATGTTTCCTGAATTCCAGGCAAGTGTGGGTAGTGAAGGAGAGGAAGACAGGAAGGTCGGCTCACGGGCCATGAGGAGCAGTGTTCAGCCACCCCCAGCAATGGACACTCCCCATCTCCCAGGGGGAGGCATGTTCCCCTGATGGAACATTCTCATGTAACCCCTGGTTTGTGCAGGGTCCTGCAGCCACACTCCCAGGGCACACCTACTCCTCCTCCACCTACAGACATCAACTGCTTTCCATTGCTGGGCCCAGGTGTGGTTGTAAGGATTTGATAAATCCCTACACCATCACCTTGCTTCCAAATGACTTCCCTGCACCCTCTCTCACATCACTACACACCTCCAATCACTGCCTAATCACTACTGAAAAGTTAAGCAGCTCTCAAGGCTTTCCTCAGCTAATGACCATGTTTCTCCATTCATAGATACGAGAACGACCAGTGGAGGAAACACCTCAAGATGTGTGAGGGGAGGACCTCTCTGAAGCACCTCTGTGCTCTTGGAGGTCTGAGTGCTTCTGCAAGTCTCCAGGAGTTCATTTGGTGCCATGAATTTGCTGTTCCTTTCTTGAAACACAAAGCCTTTTGCTGATCCAGACTCCCTCAGGGTGGCCGATTGTACCACAGCACTTCTTCATGTCCGTAAACTTAAGTTCTTTAATTTCATTAATTCTGTAACCCAATGTGGGGCTGAACATGAGACAACAGCCAATATTGTCACCAAGATCTAGTAAATGCAAAACGATGAAGAAGAGCTCTCCCTATGGCACATGACTCCATTCCATCGGAGGAATAGCTCCATAGGCCACCCTGAACATCATGAGGAGGGACAGGTTCCACTGCCTTTAATTTGGCATCAGCTGTCATTTCAGTTGGCCAAAGGAAATTCCCAGGAGCCACCAAGAAGAGGCGCTCAGATGTTGTCCTGTCTCTACATCTGCCTGCACATATCCTTGATCTGTCTCTATTACCTGCACACCTCTTTGACCACCTCTGGCACCTCCAATGTCATCAGACATTTGCATCTGAACACCTCACTCCTGGCCTCCATCACCATTAGTTAGCATGGGAGCTGAGACAAGGAGCTGACACAAGGAGCTGACATGTAGGTGCCTCTTTAATGCAGACCTGCACTGAGGCAAGAGGAATCCCATCTTAAGTGGGTTTGTGGTGGGCATGGGAGGGTGCTGAGTCCACTTCAAGCCCCAGGACTACAATCCCAGCATGAGATGCCTCCATGGACTCAGCTGACTCCCTTCCCTCAGCAGGGCTAAAGGAGATCCCTGCCTGTCAGTGTCTGCGTGTCCTGCCCAATGATGGCACAAGAAAGAGGCTGCCCAGGGAAGTGGTTGAGTCACCCTCCTTGGAGGTATTTCAAAGACACAGTGTTTAGGGACATGGTTTACTGGTGGACTTGCTAGTGTTAGGTTCACGGTTGGACGTGGTGATCTTAAGGGTCTTTTCCAACCTCAGTGATTGTATGATTCTCGGAAAAGTTGATTCTTGGACCCAAGTCTGTCTCTCAGCAGAGCAATGACCCTGCTGGAAAGCAGTGTCT
>JAVHMY010119105.1:0-10680 GCA_034783095.1 Forpus spengeli
TTTTTGTTTTTTTTAATCTTAATTAAAAAAAACAAAAAAAGAAAATATTTCACATATATACTATATGTGAAATATTGAAGTGCCCCGTAGGGCGAGTGCGCGCAGCTTGCGCAGCCTATGAGTTTTTTCGAAGTGTAAGAATATTTATTTTTTAGAATTCCCCCCTAAGAGTAGGATATAGCCTTTTTTTTTATTAAAGGAGACTATATATAATATTTGATGATACATAAATAAACAATACTTAGATTAATTTTGAATATTAACTAAAGTGAAAGATTATTAAATTAAAAAAAATTAGATGATTACAGCTTACATTCCAGCAATAGCTGAGCTTGCTTGTTTTATAGATGGTTCACAAATAGTGATTTACAGTACTCAATATCATAATGAAGTTAAAGCTCTCATTAATGCTGCTACAAATTTTGCTAATGATGGTCATATTCGTGTTATTCATGCAATTATATACGAAGTACCATATCGAGTACCTTTTACTTTTTATTCGGACATAATTCAGATCGGAATTACATCTGGTTATGATATTAACCACCTACTTACTCAAGTTATTATTACTAAGTCGGAGGTTGCTAATGTTTTTGGTCCTATTAACCACTATCTAGATGTTGCGTCGCATATTAATACTCATGTTGAAATAAACCGTCTAAAAGTATTTAAAAGCGTAGCTTCACTTCATCCCTATCATCAAGAAGCAGTATGGCGAATTCTAAGTACTCAAGACATCGCCTCGTTTAAAAACGATTTTATGCCTTGGCTTAAACTTCATTTTTCTCCTAATCTAGAACCAAAACCTTTTTACGCGATCATCAAAGAAAATGGGTGTATTGGTACTACTAAACATATGCCTGGTCCATTTACAGCAAGTGTTGATGCTTATGGGCACATTGTAACAACTCGTAACTATTTTGCGTTATATGTTTTATTATTTATTATATAGTCCCCTGACATAACCAATGTCTTTAACTCTGTAAAAAAAAATAAAATGTTAAAAAATCTTCTTGAAAAAAATCTTCTTGAAAAAAATCTTCTTGAAAAAAATCTTCTTGAAAAAAATAATTTTGAAAATAATCTTTTGACACTACTCAAACCTAATATCCAAATTTTATTCTAAAATAGAATATTTATAATAAGAAAATAATAAAAATAACAAATTTATTCTAATAAATTATTCTAAAGATTTATTCTTAAAATTTATTCTAAAGATTTATTCTTAAAATTTATTCTCAAAATTAATTTTAATTAATTTATTCTTATAATTTATTCTAAAATTTTAACACAAAAATATAAAAATCTATTAAAAGATAATATTTTTAAGGCTAGTATTAGATAAAAAATTATATTTTCCTAGGTAAAGATAAAAATTTATAATGAATTAAAATATTTTTGAAAAATCTAGACCTATTATCTCAGTAGAATTTTCTTTTTTTGACTAAGATGTCTGGCTTTGCCCACCTCACACTAAAATATATCACATATATAGTATATATGTGATATACTTTTTTTTTTTTTATTTTTTTTTAACTTTGTTAAAAAAAATACGCACTAAAAACACATAATACAAAGTATTCTCGTGTTTTTGTGCAAAGTCGTGTAAAAAAAGAAAATTAATTTTTACTAAAGAGAATATTTTACGATCACCTAAAAAAAACAAATCTATTTGGCTACACTCTAAATATGGCTCCACACTTCCCTTGAAAAGTCAAAATAAAGAAAAAAATTCTTTTTAGATTGTAAAAATAAAAACAAAGCTCCAAGGCATATAATTCGTATTTTATATTTGTGTAAAGTTCTTTTTCGAAAAAAAGTTCTATAAAAAAACGCCTGTAGAAAAAAATTTGTCAAAATAAAAAGTTGTAAAAAAAATTCTAAAAAGCCTGGCTTTAAAATCATAAAAAAAAATACGCACTAGTGTAAAGTTCTCGAAAAAAGTTCTATAAAAAAGTTGTGTAATACGTATTAGATTTATGCGTAGATTTATATATATATATATTGTGAAAAGTTCTAAAGTAAAAATAATCATTAGTAGTGGTATAGAGAAAGTTTATTTGCCTTCTTTATTTTCCCTTCTTTTTTTACACAAAAAAAAATTATAAGGCTCCGCCCACTCGCCCTACGGGCCACTACAATATATAACATATAGTATATATGTTATATATTTTCTTTTTTTTTTTTTTTAATTTATTTAAAAAAAACAAAAAAAGTTGTGTAGGCACACAATAATACAGAGTATTATTGTGTTTTTGTGTTTTGTATTATATTGCCTTTATTTTTTTTTTAACTTATCAGTTAGGGAGTGTAGGGGTTATTAAAAATATGTTAATGAAGTTGAAAATATTCATAGTATTGTTACAGAATTTAGTTCGGATTATCATTATTATGTCGTTAAACCAATTTTATAATGAGACCAAACTAGCTTTTCTAAATTTGTCCTTAGTATAGTTACCGTTGCTGCTGTGGGAGAAATAAAAAAAAAATAAGATCTATTAGACTTACACGACTAGGGAAAATAGGGTTTGTAGAGGGGCTCTTGTCCGGACTGCAACTCTGGTTATTGGGGTTCAACTCCCCACAAACCCTAGATAAATAAGTTTTTTCGAAAAAAAAAATTTAAAATAAGGGAAAAAGTTAAATTTAACACTTAATTTTAAGTTAATAAGATTTTTGAGCAAGAGTTAAATACGTTTTTTATGCCTTCTAATGAAAAAAAAAAGGGAGTGGAGCAATATCCCTTTAGATCATATATATATTTAAATTTATTTATCAGTTTTTTATTTATCAAATTTTCTTTTTTTTTGACTCACTCCTTTTTTACACAAAAAAATAATAATAAGGCTCCGCCCACTACAAACACAATAATACAGAGTATTATTGTGTTTTTGTGTTTTGTATTATTATTTGCCTTCTTTTTTTTTTTACAGTTTGTAAAAAAAAAAAGGGAGTGTAGTGGGCGGAGCCATTTATCTTTGAATAAAAAAAAAAGGGGGTCATAAAAATAGAATCATTACACAAAATATTTAACATATATTCTATATGTTAAATATTGTAGTGGCCCTTTGGGCATGTGGGCGGAGCCAAGTGCTTTTTTTAATATTAAAATAAAAGTTGTGTAAGAAAATTTGGTAATAAATGAATGATTAAACATTAGATTTGTTTTTTGTTAGACGAGTTTACACAAAAACACGAGAATATGGCGGAGCCCTGGCTCCGCCCACAACACCCCCCCCTTTTTTTTTTACAAAATTTGTAAAAAAAAAAGGAAAGGCACACAATAATACAGAGTATTATTGTGTTTTTGTGTTATGTATTATCGTGTTTACACAAAATAAATATATTTTCATAAAATATATTTATTTTGTGGGCGGAGCCAAGTGCTTTTTTATTTTTTTAATTTTAATTAAAAAAATAAAAAAGTTTAAATTAAAAAAAAAAAAGAAAATATATAACATATATACTATATGTTATATATTGTAGTGTGGGGTGGGCGGAGCCAGATATTTTTTATATATTTTTTTAGAAAAAAGACCAGGATTTGGGTGGGCTTCAGACAAATGAATTACTAAAAATGCCTGCCACTTGAACTCGTAGAGATGGATTTCTAGGTCGGAATTAATTTACTCTAATCAAATCTCAAAATTTAACTTAAATTTAAAAATAAAATGAGAAGGAAATTTCACCAACATTACATTAAAATACTTTTCACGTCGCACTCTTGCCCTGCAGTGCTTCAACCGCATCTGAACAGTTGATTCAGTTTCGCTGAGAGACCCCTGGAGACAGTAGGCGCATCGTGACCCTCTTCATGCAGGACCGTAATTAGCGGACAATGAATTTCGCTCTTTTTATTATCGGTTTATACCTTGTACGTTTCTGTACAATTTGGACTATATATAGATTTTTTATATTTAATCTAGACTTTTATTTATTTTTTAGATTTAATCTAGACTTTTATTCATTTTTATATTTAATCTAGACTTTTATTCATTTTTTATATTTTGATTAGTATTATAAAAATCTTAAAATTTAGTCTCTTACCACAAAAACTAATATAAAAAAAAAATATATATATTTTTAATGGTTTGGATATTATTATGAAAAATTCTCCAAAATTAAATTTAATTGTTAACTAAGGCAGTTTTTTACCTTAGCACCCTCAAGGTTAAGGCGGTCGTTTACTATGGGTAGAAGCAGATTGGTTTTTTTCTTACATTTTTTACCTCTTGCCTTCCTTTTTTTTTTTACATTTGAGTAAAAAAAAAAGGGGGGTTTTGAGGCAATAATATAAGTTTTATGATAGTCGCTCCACTCGTTCACCATAGCACCGGACAAGGGGCTGCTTCTATAAATTGCCCTAAAGGCTTATCAAAAACATGTGTTCCTGGTGCACAGTCGTACACCTCATTTATGTGCCGCCAAAACAAAAAAACTATTAGAATAATCTTTAAATAAATATTACAAATTTAATTTTTTAATTTTAAATTTGTATATATTATTAAGTTTAAAAGAATTATCATAATATTATTCATTTTGGCCAGTCTTTTAGTAGGACGTACGAACGTAATTTGCCGAGTTCCTTCAGGGGTCATATCTCTCACCTAGGTGTACTCCACCACGGGACCTGTGTCGGTTTTAGGCACGGTTTTATAATTAGATCTGTTTCCCGGCTAGCAAATAGCTTGGTACACTGATTAAATTCTCCTCATCACTGCTATATTATATAAGCTTAGAGACCGATATAAAATTAAATAGTTTAACTTTGTAAAAATGACCCTTCCCGCATTAGTACTAAATATTCTAATTTAGCTTCGCTACTCGTGTCACCATGCTCACCTTGAGCCATCCAAACTATCACTGACAGTTCTTCACACAGCCCAAGAGCTCTTCTACCTTATCATCTCAATTTATCTAAAATTTTTTTGGCACCGCTCCCTTACCTTAAGGGCCACTTTGCTTTGCCACTTCACACATAGCTACGCCCACATTGCACTTGGACTCGTGTAATATATTATGTATTACTATAAAGTAAATTATGTGTAAAGATTCTATTGCCCTCTTTTTAAATTTTCTTTTTTTTTGATTTATTAATCAAAAAATCGCACTACAAATCTAATTATACAAAGTATAATTAGATTTTTGTGTAGGAAATTACTGAAAGTAAAAAAAAAAAGGGGGTTAATTCTCCAAAAAAGAAGAATATAGAATAATTTTGTGCAATATTTCATATAGAGGATATTATACTATATTTATTATGGTTTTTGCCCATTTTGACATTTATCCACTTATTCGAAATAAGTGGTTTTTTTATTTTTATTTTTATTTCCTTAGGTAAAAAAAAAATAAGTTAAAAAAAAATTCTATAGGATGTTTAATCTAGGTTTTTAGAAGTGGATGTCAACGGACAATGTTTTAGAAAATGTATGTTGATGATATGCGTTGAGAAGGACAGCGACTAAGACCCGTTTATCTTTGATGCAATGATGCTCGGCCAATGGGTTGTTACACCATCATTATCGGGTGGCTACCTCCAGGCACACCGAATGGCTGTCTTTGCACCATCACCCCCTTAAAATCGTTGTGTCGCTGTTAGGGCCCATCACCAACGCTCATGACTGTTGTCATCTAGACTATAGACCTTATCGCCTATAGTCTGTGCTCCTTTTTTGTCTAATACGTATTACGTGGTTAGTGACCGCTGGTAAAGTACAAAGTACCCCCCAAAGTATCAATATTTTTAAATTTATCAAAAAATTCTAAATATTGAAAAGACCACCAGTGCAGTACAACGTAAATTGACATTTAATCAGGCCTCACGCTTAAACGTGTTTCGAAGAGAGCCGGCTAGCTCGTCGTAAGAGAGGCCTATCACCCCTAGCCTGAGCTCATCCGAGAGCAATGCA
Source organism: Forpus spengeli (assembly GCA_034783095.1). Taxonomy (NCBI): domain Eukaryota; kingdom Metazoa; phylum Chordata; class Aves; order Psittaciformes; family Psittacidae; genus Forpus; species Forpus spengeli. The sequence goes on from JAVHMY010119105.1 coordinate 5,910, forward strand.
ACGCTCACCGGTTCGGTCTCTTTGTAAATCTAAATAAATCTAAAAATTAAACTTAAATTTTTTACCATTTATTTTTTTTTAAGTATCTACAAAGACCTGGCCCAAGCTAGATCACGACGGTTCAGGTCATAGTCATTGAACTCATTATTATTTTTATTATAATTTCTCTAAATATATATTTTACACAAGTATTATTTTTACACATGTATTATTATTATTTATTATTCAGATTATAAAAATTTTTTATATTATTTCTATAGGGCTATGCGCCTTGCTCAATAACTATACTCGGTGACCCATTATGCAAAAGGTACGCCATAACGATATTAAGCGGATTTTTATATCCTACTTTCGCGTTGGCTGCTTGTGAGCCGCGTTTGCTCTGGGATCTGTTTCATGGCCTTACGACGATCTACTGGGGTGTTAGAGAGATTTCCTCCCTAACTATCAAAAATTTGTATTATTACTTATTATCAATAATAAAATCTTTCCGATGACCAAAACTACTCAATAAGTATCACCGATAGATCGTGCTCGTTCATTTCTGTTTCACCATTCCCTCACGGTACTATACGCTGTCGCTCGGCTGGGGTATGCAGTATTAGGAAAGGGTTTTCCTATCATTTTTTTTTTTAATTAAGCCTAAGGCTTAACGTATTTTTATTAATAATAACTTATACAGGGCTATTACCTTCTCTGGCTTAGGTTTCCACCAATAATTTTTAAGTTATATTTTATGATTATAAACTTATCATAATTTAGCCTAAATAGAGTAATCGTGAAAAAATTCATAAAATTTTTACCAATTAATAAGAAATAATCTATGTTATTAAATTTTTTTTTTTCCATATTTTATACACAAAAACACGACAATACTATATATTATCGTGTTTGTAGTGCTTTTTTTATTTTTTTAATATTAAAAAAAATAAAAAAAGTGTTTTTAATTGGTGGTTTATTTTTTTTTTACTTTTAATTTTATAAAATTTTAACCAACTAATAAGGGATAACACTTACTGGCCTTGCCTTTATGGTCTCGCCCGTTTTATATACATTCTTTTTTTTTTTTACCTGATTTTCTTTATTACAACAAAGGGAGTGTAGTGGGCAAAGCCATATTTACTTTTCTTTAAAAAAAAAGTTAGTATAAAAAGAATAAATCTACACAAAACATGTCACATAAACACTATGCCTGAGATGAAATATTGGCTTGTAGAAAAAATCTCTAGAGCCACACTAAGAAAATAAAAAAAAAGTACATAGTGGGCGCTTACCTGACTTGTAGAAAAAAAAGGAAAATGTTTTTAGGGGGTAGAAAGGTCCCGGTTATATTATTAGATCTTTTTTTGGTTTAACGATATTTTTCTCTTTTATTATTAGACACTTTTTTTAATAGAGTACTGCACCGGATTCGCTCTCCGCTACTACCGGAATCATGGTTATATTATACTAAAAGTCTTACTAAGATGCTTCAGTTCAGACCCTTATTTATTTATGGTTTACCTTTGGGAACGCGTACCCCCTTATATTTAGATTAAAGCTATTAACCTTAATTAATATAAAGATGTATGTTACTTTTGGTTTTTTTCTACATCCTATCCATGGCAATAAGAAACATGTACTAAAACTTATTTAAATTTTTTAAATATGTCCTAGTAATGTTTTAACTTATTACTTAGGCGACGACTAACCCCCAAAACACCAGCCGGCTAGGCCATCACAATCGCGGCTCTATGGTTCGTCTAATTTTTGTATATACAATTGCATTCCAGATATTTATTGTACTGTTATAAAGCATTTATTCGTTGTAAATATTTTATTTATTTTATCACTCAGATTTTTATCAAAATAAAAACTTTCAAAAAATAATTTTATACGCATTATTTGCCTTTCTGGTGCCATATTTGATTTAAATCAAATAAAATATTTATCCTGCTTTTATCCAGATGAGATAAAATATTTATCCTGCTTTTATCCAGATGAGATAAAATTTTTATCCTTATTATTTTTACAGGCGTTTCTAACTTTTATAATTTAATTATTTAAATAAATACTTTATTGACTTCTTTTTTTTTTTACGGTTTTCTTTTTTTACACAACTTTTTTTTAACAAGGTAAAAAAAAAGGGGGTTATTTAAATAAAAATAGAATATTTTTGTGGACAAAGCCAGACAAAATTGTCAAAAAAAAAGGAAATTTAAAAAGGGAGTGTAGTGGGCAAAGCCTGGATTATTCTCCTTATTATTAGACAGGTTTTTTTTTTTAATTATTTTTATAATTAAAAAAAAAATGATAATCTAAAAATACTTTGTATTATTATACGCCTTTCCTTTTTTAGTATTGGAGCATTAAACCTATCTTTTATCTGATATTTCTCCTTATTAAAAAAAAAGATAATTTAATACGTATTATATGTCTTGGAGCCAAAGATTATTAGAGGTTTTAATTAGAGAAAAATATATAGATGATTAGAATTTTAATTAGAGAAAATTATTAGAAAGTTTTTATTTTAAAATCTAATACACAACTTTTTTAGACAAAAATCTGATTAGACTCTGTATTATTATATGCCTAAGTGTGAGTTTTTTTTAAGCCAGAAATTTTTAGGTGTATTAATTAGAGAAAATTTTATAAATTATTAGGGGGGGAAATATATATTATTTTTATTATTATTATTATATACAGTGGGCTAAACCATAGATTTTTATTAGATTATTATTAGATTTTTATTAGATTTTTATTAGATTTTTATCTTAGATTTATACACATGGCTCCGCCCACCTGCCCCACGGGCCACTACAATATTTCACATATAGTATATATGTGAAATATTTTCTTTTTTTTTTTTTTTAATTAAGATTAAAAAAAACAAAAAAAGTTGTGTAAAGATTATATTTTTATATTCATAAAAATATAATAATTTTGTGTAATATTATAATACAAAGTATTAGAATATTTGTAGTGGGCGGAGCCTTATTAGGATAAGCCTAAGTGTGAGATTTTTATCTTAGATTTATTTATTAGCCAAGATTATTGACAGATTTATATTAAATTATTATCTTTTTTATATACAACTTTTTTTGGAATTTAAAAAGGGGGGGTTATTATTAAGAGGTTTTTATTATTAAATATTAAATTGTTTACACAACTTTTTTTGTTTTTTTTAATCTTAATTAAAAAAAACAAAAAAAGAAAATATTTCACATATATACTATATGTGAAATATTGTAGTGGCCCGTGGGGCATTAGGGGGTGGTATGTACTATAAAATATAAAATTGGTTATTAGGGGGTGGTATGTACTATAGAATATAAAATTGGTTATTAGGGGTGGTATGTATTATAAAGTATATACCTGCCATTAATGAGCGCTACTATTATATTATCTTCTATATAATATTAAAGATTTTAATTAGAGAATATTTAAGAGATTATATAGATTTTTTATTAGAGAATATTTCATTGATTATTAAAATAGAGATTAAAGAAGATTTAATAGACTATTAACCATTTTGATTAGAGAAAATTTAATAGATTCTTAACCATTTAGATTAGAGAAAATTTAATAGATTCTTAAGCATTTAAATTAGAGAAAATTTAATAGATTCTTAAGCATTTAAATTAGAGAAAATTTAATAGATTCTTAAGCATTTAGATTTGATAAAATTTAATAGATTCTTAAGCATTTAGATTTGATAAATTTAATAGATTCTCAAGGATTTAAATTAGAGAAGATTTAATAGATTCTTAAGCATTTAAATTAGAGAAGATTTAATATATTCTTAAAGATTTTTATTAATAAAATTTAAATCGATCATTAAAGATATTTATTAGAAAATATTAAAGAAATTTAAAGAAAAAAGTATTTATTAGAGAATATTATCTAAATCTTTAGGAAAAAGTATTTATTAGAGAATATTAAATTGGTTATTAGGGGGGTATCTACTATACAATTTTATATAGAAAATAAGGGAATTAATTAGAAAGAAAATAAGGATATTAATTAGATAGAAAATAAAAATATTAATTAGATAGAAAATAAAAATATTAATTAGATAGAAAATAAGGAAATTAATTATTTTATAAAATAAGGAAATAAAGAATTTTTAGAAAATAAGAATATTAATTAGATAGAAAATAAAAATATTCATTATTTTATAAGATAAGGAAATGAAGAATTTTTAGAAAATAAGGGGATAAAATTTTTCATTCTAAATTTAATTTTTTTATTCTAAATTTTTTCATTCTAAATTTAATTTTTTTATTCTAAATTTTTTCATTCTAAATTTAATTTTTTTATTCTAAATTTTTTTATTATTTTGGGGGGGTCTATTATATATTATTCACCAGCCGCAGGTTCCCCTACGGCTACCTTGGTTCGACTTCGAGCCGATTGGCCAATAGACTTAAGCAGTCAAAATAGCATAAGGATTACCTAAAGGCTAAAAATAGAGACTAAATAGTATCAAGACAAAAAAATCAAGAAACAAAAAAGTCTTATACCTTATAACTTTCTGCTGAATCACTAATACTGGCATTTCAGCCCGTGACGAGCGGTTAGTACCCCAGTGAGATTTTATTTTCACCGCCGCGTGATGATCGGCGATTACTCGGGACTCCGGCTTCACGTAGGCGAATTACAGCCTACGATCTGTATATTTACCCGTGGTTAAGAGACCTCCTTTTCGAAAGATAGGTTCTCGTTAAAACGGCTTGTGTGGCACGCCTGTAGCCCGCTTCATAAGGGCCATGACGGCCTGTCATGATCCCGT
>JAVHMY010119430.1:0-10661 GCA_034783095.1 Forpus spengeli
GGGCCGGCTACCGCAACGTCTGGACGCCCTACGCCCGGCTGATCCACCACGAATCGAAGAGCCGCGGCCTCGAGGACACGCCCGAGAAGCGCGCCCGGTTCGAGGCGGAATCGCGGGTGATGCGCGAGCGCTGGGAGCCCGTGCTGCGGGAAGCTGGCCTGAGAAACGCAGGGTAGGGGGCGTGCTCGAATGACCGGACCGGACGCCGGAGCCTTTGCCGAGGAGGCCTCCGGCCTGATCGGCGCGAAATACGTGGTGACGGAACCGGCGGATTCGGAGCCCTGGCGGACCGACTGGCGCGGGCGCTATCGCCGCGACGCGACCGCGGTGGTGTTTCCCGGGAGCGCCGACGAGACCGCCGCGATCGTGCGCCTTTGCGCCCGCCACGGCCTGCCGATCGTCCCCCAGGCCGGCAATACGGGGCTGACGGGCGGTGCGGTGCCGGTCCTGCGATCCCTCCCGTCCGCGCGACAGGCCGAGCGGCTCGCAGACCTTGGCCCACGCCGTCTGGTGCTGCGACATGCGCGCGCGATCGCCCATGTCGCGATCGGCCGACAGCATCCACACCTTTGTCGGCTTGCCTGTCGCCTCAGCGCGACGCCAGCGCAGCTTGCCATCCTCGCCGCGGAAGTATTCGCGCGCACCCGCCCGAGCATCGACGCGCCAGTGCACCGGCAGCGCGACGGCATGTACGTGCGGCGTGATCTCGTCCATGTGCAGGACGAGCGACACGACCTGCCCCTCGCTGCCGAAGCGCGTCTCGAGGTAGATGCGCGCCACCCGGACGAGCTCCTGCGCCTTCGCGTTGCGCTCGTCGGGCGACAGACCGGCGAACGCCGCGCGCGAGGCGGTGAAGACAAACTCCAGGCCGAGGCAGGCATCCTTCGTCTTCTTCGGATTGAACGCCACGTGAGCGGCACGGAGGTCGGCGAGCAGGTCCCCGGATCCGATCACGTGTTCGGGTGCCGGACCGTCGGGCTCGGCGTTGCCGACCGTCATCGTGCGGGAATTGTGCCGGCCGACCCACAGGGCGTGCGACCAGGACACGATGCGCTCGGTGCGCATGACGGCGTAGTGGGGATCGGAGATGTCGGGCATGGGTGGGCCTCCTCGCCCCTGATTGTCCCACACGCGCGAATCGTACGGAACACCCCCCTCGTGGCCGTTCAAGTAATATCCCTCACTTACTAGGGATGTTACTCGCCATCGACATCGCGCAGCAAGATCCGCACCCCTCCGGGCCTGGGCGACCAGCGCTTAGTCGCCCGCAGCGACACCACCTGGGCGTCGTCCGTGATCACCCCGCGATAGCCGCGCCCGGCCGGTCCGAGGCGTTCGCAGGCCTTGGCGAAGTCGCGGCCGGTCGGCTCCATCAGCGCGTCGGCTACGGCCTTGGCGAGATTATCCAGATCGGGCCGGCCGATCGCTGGCCTGCCCTCGCGGGCGCGCTGAGCGGTCGGCAGCGCGACCTCGACGGCGAGCTCCAGCGGCGCGTCGGGCGCCGGCGGCGTCCACCCGGCGTCGAGGATGGCGGCGACGATCTGCGCCTTCCACGCGGCGCTGACCGGGCTGTCGGCGAGCACGGCGCGGCCGACGACGCGGGGTCGCGGCTGGGATCGAGGGTGTCCGACGACGATGGCGTCCAGGTAGGTCACGGGGACGATTGTCGCGGCTGACAACCTTCCCGGGTGGCGGGCAAAGAGAAGGGCCGGCGGATTGATCCACCGGCCCCGTCGGAGCTTCTGGAAAAGCGGAAGCGTCAGTCGTCGTCGAACGCTTCCCAACGCGCCCAGCTGTTGCCCTCGTCGTCGATGTCGACGGTCATATGGTCACCGTCGATGACTCCGACGAACGTCTTGACGCGGCTTTGCGAGAAGTCCGGTGCCGTCGTCGAAGCGGTGGCGAGGACGTATCGGTCGAACTCCTCGCGTCCTTGCTCGGCCGCGCGGACGTAGCCAGCGCAGATTTCTTCGTGGGTGATCGGCTTGCGATCGATGGTGGTGTCGTCAGTGCCCATGGTGGTTCTCCTCGGTCGCGCGGTCAGAAAGCGTGGATGCGGCGCTCGTCGAGCACCTTCGCCCAGAGGCGATCGGCGGCACCGGCCGGGTCGCCCGCGACGGGCTTGCCGGTGATGCGCTGGCGGAAGTGGGCGTCGAGCCAATTTGACCGAGTGGCGAGCAGGTCGGTGAGCAGGTGGCGCTCCTCCGGGTTCCACGCAGCCTCGATCTGGTCGCAGAGGCTCTCCGCGATCTCGGCGTCGCAGTCGGCGACGGCGGCGGCGATCTCCGCCTCCACCGTCTCCGCTTCCATCTCGGCAATGGCGGCGGCGCGCTGGTCGGGGGTCATCGGCTCGTCGAAGTAGAACCGGTCGGCGATCATTTCGTCGGTGATCATCTCGTCTCCTTTCGAGGGTCAGGCGGCGGCGATGGCGTCGAAGGCGTCGGCGGGCAGACGCTCCCAGTGGGGCTCGTCGATGAGGTCGAGGATCTCCGCGCCGGCGGTCTGATCCAGCGAGTGACCGCGCTCGGCAGCCATGGCGTGCTGCATCCAGCGCCACGCGTAGTCGGTGTGGACGACGCAATGGCGGTCCATGGCGGCGTTCGCCCAGGCCGCACCGACGGTGCCGTCCGCGACCGCGTAATAGATCGAGTTCGCCACCCGGTCGGGCGTACGCGCATCGATTGGCATGGCGGCGAGCACCGCCTTGTCGGTGGCGGCGAGCAGCTGCTCCACGCTGCCACCGTGCTGCATCACGGTGCGCGCGCGGCGCACCAGCATCTCGGTCATGATCTCGGCCGAGTGGGCATTGTCGTTCATTCTTACGGTCCTCCTTCGGCGGAGCTACAACGTCCGTCGTTGAGGCATCATAGGCACGGCTCGAGAATGGCCGCAACCACCCCCTCAAGCACAGAATGACGATTTATTATCGTGCTAACACGGTATTTTACGTTGAGCACCGTTCATGCTTGTCGAGGGGGTTGTCAGCCTATTCGATCAGATCCATGCTAGGAGTCATAGGGGAGCGCATTCTCCCGGAGACAAGCGATGGGACGGGCAGCGACGGCGGGCGACTTCCGCCGGACCAGGGCGAGGATCGCGGCATCGGTGATGGCCGATCGCCTGGCGTTCACGGGCGATCACCGCGCCGCGGTGACGGCGATCAAGCGCGAGGATGTCGTGCATCGGTGGAGTCAGCGTCAGCACGCGGCAATCCGAGCCGGTGAGCGCTTCGGCGTTGCGGTGGAGATCGGGCACTTCGTCAAGATCGGCGAGCGGATCGCCACGGGCGAGCGCGTCCAACCCGGGCTTATCCTCATCGGCCATGTCGTTCACGACCGCTTCCAGCGCCGCACGTCGGCGTGGCTGGTCTGGATCGACGGTAGGCCGATGCCGATCATCTACGATCACGACACCCGCGCCGTCGTGACGGTGTTGCCGTGGGAGAACAGGTCCCTCGTCTTCGAGCGCGGCCATTTCATCAATCTCGCCAACGGCGGCACCAAGGCCGCGCGGTCGATCTGGCGCGAGATCCGGTCGTGAGGGCGGCGTATCGCCCGGACGGCAGCCGCGCGCTGCACGACTATCGGCACAGGCCGGTCCCGGCCCAGAGCAGGCGCAACGACTTCGACGAAATGTGCGCGCGCATCGACGGTCGCCTCGCGCGATCGGAGACGGCTAGCGCGGATCGCTCGCTGGCGGACGAGCTGTGGGCCCGCATGGACGGAAGGATCCGGGGATGACCGACACCATCGGCTTCGGTGCGCCGATTTGGGAAGGCGCACATCGCTGGATCATTCGCGTCCCGCGCGAGCGCGACGCCCCGGTCGTCCTGCTCGAGGACTATGGACGCAACGGCTTCCCGTCCTCCATCTATGAGCCCGTCGTACGCGCGATCGTGCCGCGCACGATCTGGACGGTCGTCGCCTCCCCACTCCAGTCGCACCTCAACGAGCGTCTGAAGGAGGCCAAGCTGGCTCGCGGCCGGTTCATCACCGGGGACAACGTGATCGAGCGCCTCCTCGGCACCGAAGCCTGCCTGCTCGCCTGGGCGATCGATGACGCCACGCCGGATCAGGCGCGCGAGGCATTCACCGCAATGCGCACCTACCTGCCCTGCGAGGTGCGCTGCCTCTTCCAGTATGCCGCGCGGGATCGCGATCTTTCCCGTCCCGCCTATGGCTGGCGCAAGGCGATCAAGTTCGCGCTCATCGCGTCGAAGTGGAACGAGCCCGCCGTCGGTTCGCAGCTGGCGCTCATCTGATGGCGCGCATGAAGATGCCGACGGTGCTGCGCGTCCGGGCCGAGCACCTTCGCGAGGGCGGCGTGATCCACACTCGGCTGCTGCGTGGGGTGTCCAGCTACTCCGGCCGCGAATGGTACGCCGTGAGGGTGTGGGACCGGGAAGCGATCGGTTTCCCGTCGCTGGCCGAGGCGGAGGCTGCGTTCGAGCGGATGACGCTCGGACAGGTCGAGGTGCCAGCGCCGGCGCGTCGCTGATCAGCGAACGGTGCAGTTCGACGCCGGCGGCTTCGTCCCCGCCTGGAGCGCACGGATCGCCGCGAGCTTGTCGCGGCAGTCGCAGCCGGCCGCGATCAGTTCGAGCTGCCAGCGCGCGAGATCCACGTCGGTCGCCCGGTCCGGGTTCGGCACCGCCGGCTCGCCCTTGCAGTGCAGGAGCGTGGGCGGGACGACGATGCCGACGCTAACTGGCGGGGCGCTGCGCGGCGCGCAGGCGGCGGAGATGCTCGCGAGTGAGATCGCTGACAGCAGTCGCGCCGTACTTCTGTTCGAGCGCATCGAGTTGACCCTTCTGGTTGGCGACGGCCATCTCGAGGATGGTCGCGCGGGTGATCGCCGCTTCGGCGGCGGTGTCGGCGACGCGGCGCGCGTCGCGGGCGGCGATCTCGCGGGCCAGGCTCTCGCGCTCGGCCTGCTGCGAAATGGCGAGCTGCGACGCCACCGCGTCACGCTCTCCGGCCACGCGCTGCGCCTGGAAGGCGAACCACACGGCCACGGCGACCAGCACGGCGACGATGCCGGGCAGCGCCCAGCGGCGGAGGGCGGAGAGCGCCCTGGCCCAGGTGATGGCGGTCAGCATGTCAGCGTCTCCCGTTGCGGATCATGGCCATGCCGAGCAGCGCCATGCCGATGACGCCGGCTTCGACGCCGGCCATGAAGATCAGCGCCATGAAGCTCATTCGCCCTCTCCCGGCGGCGCGGCCGACACCTCGGACGGACCGCTCGCCTTCGGGCGGAAGGTGCCTATGACGCCGATCAGGCCTGTCACGGCTGCCGCGACGAAGCCGAGCGCCGCCTCGACGTTCTTCACGGACTCGGTGGGCACCAGGACCACGACCACCGCCGCCGTGATCGTCAGGACGACGATGGAGGCGAGCGTCGCCAGGTAGGCGACGACAGGTTGGATCGACGGCTTCACGCTTCGTTCCTCGACAGCGGCATGCCGGCGACGTTCGTCATGCGGATCGGTCCGCCGACCACGGGCACACCCTTCGGCCATCGCGACGCGACCAGCCGATCCTTGGCGATGCGCGTGACGGTGACGTTGTCGCTCTGGTTGCCGCCGAGCACGTGATAGGCGGTCGCGTCCTCGCCGACGTAGAAGCCGACGTGTCCGCCACCCCGTCGATCAAAGACCAGGATGGCACCGGGTGCGAGACGGTCGGTGCGGAGGCGGCTGCCCCAGTCGGCCCATGCCTTGGCACGGACGGCGACGCGCATCCGGTTGAAACCTTCGCTCGCCAGATCGATGCCGCCGGCCGCGAGGCACTGGGCGACGAACAGGCCGCACCAGGGGGTCGAGTCCGCGTTGTAGACCATGCCGAGCACCTTGACGCCGAGGCGCTTGCCCCAGCCGATGATGGTCGGATTGTTCGCAGCTCCGGCAGCCTCACGGGTGCCGAGAAGGGAGCGGGCGACGGCCAGCCAGGCGGGATCGTTCGTCATGGGACCATTGTGATCCCCTGCGACCTTCCCGCGCGGCGGGCGTCAGGCGGCGAGTTCGCGCCAGCGCCTGCGAGCGAGATCGACCAGCGCCTCGGGCCAGCCGGCCGGCACGCCGACGCCCTTAACGAAGCCGGTCCACTCGTCCGAGGCGCGCAACTCGTCGATGGCGTCGGTGGTCGTCGTCGCCATCAGCTTCGCCTTGAGCGCGTCCTTGGTCGGCTCCCACGGGTTCGTTACGCCGGACAGATCGAGTGGCCTGGCGCGCGGCGTTACGTCCTCGGGCGATCGCGCGTCGGCGTCCTGCATGTCCTCGGTTGGAATCATGAACGCCTGCATCAGCGCATATTTCAGCGCGGCCGACATCGCCTTGTTGGTCGACTTGTCGGCGCTGTCCATCGCCTCGCCCTCGGTCGCGACGGTGTGCGTCGAGCCGTCCGATACGGCCACGAAGTCGAACTCGACGTGGAGGTGCGTGTAGAACATGACGCCGCCCTTGGTCGTCTGGCGCTCGTCCTGCTTCTTCGAGATCACGCGCGGCAGTACGACGAGGCCGTTGCGCGCGATGACCGGCGCGACCGCGTTCATGAACTGGTCGATGCCGCGGAAGTTGAAGCCCTGGCCGCTGTTGCGCCGATCCTTGGCGACACCGCCCAGAAGGTCGGCGGTGCAGGCGGAGATGGCGGCGTAGACGCCGATGCCGTCGGTCATGTGGATCGCCTCCTCAGGCGTGGTCGCGCTTGGCGCGGTGCAGGTCGGACAGCCTCAGCCATTCGGCGGTGCGAAGGTGGCGGAGGTTCTCGCGCGCCCGCGCAAGCTGAGCCTCGGCGGCGTGGACCGCGTGCTCGGCTTCGTTGGTGCGAATCCGCGCCTGCTCGAGGTCGTCCTCGGCGAGCGCGATCTTCAGGCGCGCGATGCAGCCCATCAGCCGGTAATGATGTCGAGGGTGACGCCGGTGCCGTAGAAGGTCGGCGCGGCGCGCTGCTCGACGGCGCGCCTCGCGGCCTCGCGGCGCTCCATCACCGCGACGGCACGGCGTTCGTGGCGATTTCCCATCATGGCGACGGATTGACGCTGTCGGGCGAGATACTCAGCCTCCAGCACGGCGGCTTGATGATCGGTCGGGTGCATGCTCATATTCTACCCCCGCGCGATCTTCCCATGCGGTAGTGAGATCGGCAGCAAAGGAGAGAACGATGGGCACAGCGTGGTTTGTTGACGGTGGTTACGCGAATAAGGCTTGGCAATCAGTCGCGGGAAGTGACCGCATGGACTATGCGGCGCTTCGGACTGCCATTGAGGCAGATGCCGGAGAAGCAGTCGGCGATGCGTACTACTTCAACTGCGACAACGATCCGCCATCGGCAGGACAGAATGGCTTCCATCGCGTCCTGAGTTCGCCTCCACCTCGCGGAGCGGGGCTGCGGGTGAAGCTTTATTGGTTGCAAACTCGGGCGCATGACTGGCCGAACGCGATAGGAGGAGGCGGTCCGATCCTGCATCCGGACACCGGCGAGCAGTACATCACGAAGTCACAGAAGGGCGTTGACGTTGGCCTCGCCTTCCACATGATGCGATCATTCGCCAAGCGAGGCTGGGACAAGCTCTATCTCGTCGCTGGCGATGGCGACTTCAGCGAAGTGGTCCAGCACCTGGTCGAGGACGAGAATGTGAACGTTACCGTGATCGGCACGTCCTCCTCGGTGAGTGGCGAGCTCGCGCCATACGTTCGGATCGTCGAGTTCGACCAGATCAGGGCGCAAATCACACGCGCCGTCGCAGCCTAATCAACTGCCGAGATGAGGCGTCATGTTCGTGGATCTGGGTTGAGCCGGCACGGACATGACGGCTGACGTAGGCGTCTTGCCCTCGATTACGCGGAAGCCGACGGCCGCGAGCAGCGCGCCCATGACGATCGGCACGATCCAGCGGATGACCGTCTCGCGAAGGGTGTTGCCGTCGCGCTCCTGCCGCCGACGCTGCTCCTTCACCCACGTCCGGTCCTCGGGATCGTAGTCGCGCGCCATGTCGTCGAGGGCGCGCATCCGCTGGTCGTGGCGCTCGCGGTTGGCGATGCAGTCGTCGGTGAACTGGTTGCGACGGTGCTGCCGGGCAATGGCCTCGGCCGACGACGTCTCGATGCCGAGGATCCGGAACTGGTTCGTCATGCCCTCGGCGACGCCGCGCGACACCTCGACCGACAACGTGCGCGTCACCTCGGCAGCGACCGCCTTGGCGGTTTCGGTCGCCACCGCCTTGGCCGTCTCCGTCGCGATCGGCGGCACGAGCTGGCGGACCAGACGCTCAACGTCGCCCTTCGAGAATGCGTGATCGGCCGGGGTCGTCATGCCGCTCATGCTATCACCCGTCGTCCTGCCCGGGCGGCGGGTCGGCCAGCTCGGCCGCGACCGACAGCGTGCCTAGCATCGCGCCGAGGTCGGCGATCCGCGTCCACCCTCGTCCGTCACGACTGGCCGACCACGCACCGTCCTGGGTCATCGCCAGCCGCCACGTGCGACCGGGCCAGCGCAGGAGGCGCATCACGGGATTCAAGCCGTCGGGTCGCGCGCTCGGGTTCACCCCGCCATAGGGTCCGCTGGACACGCCTGGCACGATCAGGCCGGCGGCATGCGTCGAGATCGAGCCATCCTGGTGACGGGCAACAACCCACTGGCCACGGCCCAGCCACTGGCCCGCACCGTTTCGTGGATAGGGACCGTTGGGGTAGAACGGGTTGACGGCACCAGCCTCTCCGTACGTTCCCCAGTCGGCGTAGATCGATCCGATCGACGGGCCCGCCCAGGCGTAGCGGTTCTCCGACGGGAGCCAAAAGCTCGTGCCGAGCCAGGCGCTCGCCGGATCGACGTCGTAGGGCGGCGGCGTCCACGGGCCATCCTGGTCATCGTTCCACCCGGTCGGCTTTTCGGGAGCAAGGGAGCCGAGCTGCGGATCATCCGGATTGGCGAAGACCGGCAGGTAGCCGTCGATCGGTGCCGTGTCGAACGTCGGTATCGCAACGGGTGTGCGCCAGCCGTTCGGACTGACGATGTATAGCGGCGTGCCGTATTCGCCGATGTAGGAGTAGCTGTCCCATTGCGGGTGCGACTGCCAGATCACGTCAACGACACCGTTCCTCCGGCGGTAGAGCCGGTATGGCATGTTCGAGCTGCTGTTATAGCGAGCGACGCTCACCTGCGCCGACCGTGCGGACGACGATCCCGTGACGGTCACTCCGGCGATGCCGGTGGCCGTGATGGTCACGGTCACGAAGAAGTAGGTCGCGCGCGTCTCGGTGATCGTCACGGGAGTGCTTCCGTGGAACCACTCCATCGGCTGGTCGATCAGCGGTACCGGAACGTGGTCGCTCTGGTAGGCGGCGTGGTTGACCATGAAGTATGGACGCTCGTCGCGCGTAGGAAGCCGAACGTAGCTCTCCTCGTATCGGAGGCAGCCGGTCGCCAGCACCGCCCCGTTTCCGAGGGGGCCGATCGGCCGGAGGAACTCCCATGCGTGGCTCTGGTCGCTGTCGGTCACGACCGCATCGTCCGGCGGCACAAGGCCGTTGTCTCGGCCCAGCCGTCTCGCCTGATCGGTCGTGAGATCGCGAATGCGCCGCGGCGTCCCGGCCGCGTCCATCGTCCAGCCGATCCATGGCCGGCCGGTCACCGGATCCACGTCGTCGGTCCCGTTCATCGCGGTCGCCTCAAGGCGGGTGACGACGGCCAGGTCGCGCGCGACGCAGACGCCGAACTCGTAGGCCATGTGCGGCGTGTAGTGCGCCTTGATGACCTGCACGTGCTCGGGGTTCGTGCTCTCACCGGCCGACGTGCCGTTGCTCGCCTGCTCCCACGGCCAGTCGGTCGTGTAGCCGGTGTCGAGGGATCCGCCGGTCGTCGATGACAGCTGCCAGCGCGGCCGCGAATAGCCGAACGGGTTGCCAGGATGGCCGACGCCCGTCTCGGTCATGCCGACCGCGACGTTCTCGCTCGCCCAGCCGCGATACGGACCGAGGGACAGCGGCTGCTCGCGATCGGAACCCTTGTCGCGCAGGCGGATCGCCCTCACCTCACCGACGCCGCCGCCATGGTTGAGCTGCTCGTAGGTGCCCATCCGAGCCTCGGCGTCGCGGAAGGGGTCGCCGCCATCGGTCCACTGCGGCCAGCCGGCGGCGGGATCGACCGTCACGAGCTGACCATCGGCGAGCGTCAGGATGCGACCGCCGGGCAGGATCCAGTGCGTCGACAGCGCCGAGGCCGACGAGCCGCACATCAGCAGCTTGCGCCAGAGCATCAGCCCGCCTCGTAGCCGGAGGCGACCAGCTGCAGCTCCCAGTTGCTGCCGAGATCGGGGCCGCCCCACCAATCGGCGACCCACTTGTCGCGGTTGGCGTCGGCCTGGACGCGATCCTTCGTCCCGCTGGCGACCTCGATGCCGCTAAAGGCGTAGTCGTGACCGTTGCGGATGACGCGCAGCACGATGCCCGTGGCGCGGTTGCGATCGCGGCCGGCGTCGATCTGGTCCTGCGGGATGCCGTAGTCGGGCAGCTGCTCGAGGAGCTTC
Organism: Forpus spengeli; assembly: GCA_034783095.1. Classification (NCBI taxonomy): domain Eukaryota; kingdom Metazoa; phylum Chordata; class Aves; order Psittaciformes; family Psittacidae; genus Forpus; species Forpus spengeli. Next base: position 10,522 of record JAVHMY010119430.1, read on the forward strand.
TGGGCCCAGCCGTCGGGCAGCGCGACGCCGTAGGCGAACGCGGTGTCGGCGGGGAGGGTGCCGACGAGGTCGACCTTGGCGTCGCCGCCGGGGGCCAGCATCATCGCGCCCTGCGGGACCTCGCCCGCGAACTCCAGCTC